>VZRQ01000740.1:590597-626408 GCA_013397975.1 Machaerirhynchus nigripectus
CTTTTCCCGCTGGCAAAGACTGATGGATAGGTGAGTATGGGCCTGAACAGTCTTTTTATTGAGGTGTAATAAGGCATTTATCATTTCCATTTAGGGAAACTCTGATCTCTGCTTTCTAACCATGATTGGTAGGTGGAGGAGCCATTTTGTTTGAGAAGCTGATCTGCACTCCCCCAGCTACAGGTCTTGACATATGTTTGTGCAGGCTGATTGTAGACTAGATCTCATCCATGAATTATGCTTTTATTTTCATTTTATCATTCCCTTTGGTTGAAACAGTGTCTGTAAATACCATATCACCCAAACACAGAGATGGTGGAAAACAGGTTAGGAAAACTATGCAGGCAAATCCCTCCTGCTCTCTCCCTGTCTCCCCAGAAAAATAGCCCATTTCTGGTTATTCATCCTAAAGTCACCAATGTTTAAGCTAGTAGCTGGCAGGTACTAAATAATCAGAGGAACACGGAAGACTGTTGGGGATACCAAGTCCCTCCTGCAGGCTTAAATGTACTGTTGTGCTTTGTTATGCTCGCAAGCATGTCTGAGGTTTTTTGAGCTCTTCAAAAGGCAATCTTCATAGCTCACACAATACTCAAATGAAGTAGATTATATTCAGAAAGGATTTATTTATTTTTAACCTTTCTAGCTGTACCACCAGTGATGCTGATATTATGCCATTGACTTCACATTTTAATATTGACTATGTATACATCCTTTGCATAGCTGTTCAATCCAATCTACATTTGCTTCCAGCCTTTTTTTTGCCCCTCTGTCTTAATCTATCTGGCAAATCAGTGAGGCTGCTCTTTAGATTCAGAGTATTTGGAGATTAGCATGACTGAAGAAAAGATTGTATTAAAAGGGAGGGGGGAATGATTGCACTTTTACAGTGAACTACTGCCAAGGAGCAAGCACAAATAATACAGTAAACCTTGGGATTTGCCTACACTGCAGCTGGCAGTAATACTGACTTTTGAGTAGGCTTAACCTAATAATGCTGAAGGTTTTGCATCATGCACTTAACCTGGGCTGCAGAAGCTAAGCAAGGATGCTGAGGATGTTCACACCAGCAGAGGTAACCATCAGCAAGGCTACTACTGCTGGCAGCAAAAATAGCCAGTTTGAGTTACTTGGCATGCACCAGCACAGAGTTCCCATAGGCAGACAGGGGCAAAGCCAGCACTTGCCTGCTTAAGGAAAACAGCACAAACCCCCCAGCACCTTACCGTAGGTGGATGGGCTATGTAAAGTTCAGCCTGGGGAGGGTTTTTGCGCTCTGCAGCCAGACTCTCCAGAGCCAGAGTTAAAATCCTCCAGTACTGCCTGAGGAAGCAAAGTCTTTCCTTTTGGTTCAGACAAAAGCAAGAGCTTCATCTTCCCAAGTTATGAGCCCCCTAACCTTTGGCTGTACAAATGTGTACTTAGCATGCATGTATTAACATAAAATTCACTCGGGGCCTTAATCAAAGGCCACTTTAATCAATGTAAAGAATAGGAGCAAGGTAAGCAGGTCTTCATCTTCTAGGGATTTTTCAGTGGAAGTTGGGTTCCTATTTATTTAAAGTCAATGTGAACTATGTTTTACTTAAGCTGAACCAACTTCTCCAGCTAGGAAATAACAAAGTTGTCATCAAAACCAGTCACTTTTGACTCACCACCTAAAATCATCAGTCATCCACCTAGACCCTTGTCAACTGGATGAAGCTGCCTTTTGGCTGAGGCTACAGATGGTCTTAAAGAGATGTCTAATCTCTGAGTCAAAAATCTTACTTAGATATTTACCTTCTAGTGGTACAGCCACAGAAGAGTCCTGATACACACTCAGCATCCATGTGGGAAAGGTTACCTTAAGTATCAGGAGAATGCCTAGCATGACGGCCGCTGATTCTGACTGAGGCCTCACCCCTGAGTGAGAAGTACATTCACAACGTGTGGAAGTACAGCCCCTGTGCCCTTAGGAGACGTGGCTCTGCCTGACAGTCAGGGTTAGTGAGCTTGGGAGTGCTATCAGTCTGTCTCCACTGGGCATCCAGATGTGGAAACATGTGCATCATGGCTTTCCGGCTGCCTGCAGACCAAAGCTCCCCTCCACAGGAAACCAGTAAGTTATGAGATATATGGCACACACCAGTCTGACACCTAAACACCTGCAGGCAGGATATGCCCAGGAAGCATGATATGGGTGGGAAGTGAGGAGATCTTAATGTTTCTCAGCCTTGACAGAGCCACTAAGTCTGGCTGGGACCATCAAGCCCCAAAAAGTAGGGAAATGTAACTCTGTTTCTGATGCTTTATATTTTCTTTAAATTTCAAACTTTGATCATTAGTAAAGATCCTTTTGCCAGCTCATTCTACAACTCTTCTCTTATGCTGCACAGTTGGATAGAGTTTGGTGGTATAAGCTACAAACAGTTTCACTGGCAAAGGGAAGAAAATGGTTTCCTCACTGTGATGCAGCAGCTCAGAAGCAAGGATGCTTTCTTGTGTTGCACTGGCAAGAGTTGCTTTTATAGAACTGTCCATGATTTTGCTTTTGAAAGATGTGCCCTGAACATGTATGGACTAAAAAACAAGTGAAAATGGCTCTGAAATTAGATAATGCAAGCTTTGGGAAAAAAGGTGTAGAGGGTAATTAACTGAGGATGCATTCTTAGCATTATCTCTCCTAATTTAAACAAGATAAAAATGCCTGTGATAGATGTTTTGTTTCATACACTGGATACCATCCACTGTCACCCAGTACCATTATCCGAGTACCCAAGATACTGTCACCCAGTATCCACGTCCTCTCAAGGGGCTGGATTAATGAAAGCATGGTATAATGGTTCTTACCTGAGAGCAGGATACCAGTTATGATCCTACAGATATACAGCATTATTCTGGAGGCTGTACTCATTAGATTGACAAATCTGAGTTTTTCTAAGAATGCTGCCTGATACTTTGCCTATAGCACCACATCCAGCCATCCTGTTCTCCTTTTGTTGTAGAGTGGAGCAGAGGGGATCTAGAGAAACTGAGGCTGGGAATGCCCAGTTCTGGTGCACACAGCTCAACATTTGGTGCAGCTCTTCATGGCTCTGGGCCACCCATCTTCCCCTAAACACAACATATGCACCCATAAACACAGATTGGATTTCCTTAAAGGGTAATCCTTTTTTGACCAGAATATCATGAACTGGTACTTGTTAACACAAGCTCTCCTAGCTTCCCAGACCAATACCACTAAGTCATGCCCACTTCCCACTGCACAGGGCCCACCCTTTCCCCCTCCTCCAATGCTCTCACCTTCCTCCTGTACAGTAAAATTAAGATGTCCCAATCCTCAGAATATGGCCATGTTTTCATTGATGCACCACCTCTCTCTGTTACTCCTTCATGAGCCAGAAGTGCAGCCACTTAGTCATCCAGTGTAACCTTTCAGCATTCCTGAGCTCATGAAAAGGCAGCTGCCTTCTTCCACCCCATTACAGGACTCTCAAATACGAGCAACAATTACCCTCTGGAAGTGCCCACATTTTTTGCCTTGATAAGAGCGGGCTGTGTGCCATGTTTCTGGATTCCTGAAGCTCGAGGAAGTAGACCTCATAATTTGATGTTATGATTTAAAGATTAAATGTAAGGGCACTGACTATTGTTAGTCTGTAAAAATGTCCAAGAAACCTGCAGTTTGTTCTTAAGATACCTTTTCACGTCTGAAAGCTCAATGTTATTTTGCTCTTTTATATCCAAGTATGCATAAATCAATGTCATTGGTGCCTTAGCACAGAACTTTTCCCTAGAAGAGGAACATGGGTTTCTTTTATTCATTGAAAAATATTTAATTTAATGAGTACTTCATTTGCAGTAATAACTTCCTTTATCTATTTGTAAGTCATCCAAGCAAGATCTTTTGTTATAGGGCTATTTTTTTTTAAATAAGATTCATATGAATTTTGATTTGTGCCCCATCTGCCTCTGGAAATAATCCACAGACAGATATTTATACTTGGAAACTAGCTTGAGCTGTCTAGTGAATATTTCATGGCACCCACAAGCCAATGGCTTCTGAAAGTCATCAGCATTGGTAGACACTGAGTGTATGATTTTTGTGGTGAGAGACAGATGAGTAAATGGTTCTCAAGAAAGCTCAGAGAAATTTAAAAACTAAAATTGGAAGAAAAATAGTTAGCTTCTAGAAGGATCAATCTGGGACAGTATTAATGGATATATTATCTTGGCAGAATCTTTTTTATCATATATTCCAGCTGAGGGTCCCCTAGTATTTTCAAAGTAATTTTTTTTTTTCCTAAGAATGTCATACTTCAGAGGAATGAGCAAATTCTACAGCTGAGGGTGTGTCTTCCAAAAAAACACTTGCAGAACAGGATGTGCTGACAGTGCATGAAAACCATGGCTGGACGTCAACCAGTTAAAGGGACAACTCTTCCCTACAATTCTAGAAATGAAATACAAGCTAAATAGACCTTGTTCAGACACATGATACTGATAATGCTCTTCTAGCAGCATTCAAATAAATTAATATAGAGCAAGAAACTCATTGAGCTTCTTCCAGCTGACACCCATGTTCCACCAGAATCACTGTTCCACATAATATCCACATTAAGTGTGACTGATATTTACCTTTACAGCAACGAAAAATAAATATTTTTAAATGGGCATTTGTTAGCCCTTGCAGCCATGCAGATAGGAGCATACAAAACACTGAATGATTCTACAAAGGTCATAAGCTCCCTTTTTTTGTCTTTATCTTGGAATAGAAGAACTAGGAGGAAATAAAAAAGGTAATAACTGTCAGACTGATAAAAGGGAAAATTCCTGTATTTGCTGACCTCAGCAAAACTGAGGAAAAAAAGAAAAAGCTACAGAACGGATTTAGTCATATCTAAGAATAATAAAAAGATCCACTGTCATATTATTCACAGGATGACTTCCTAAAGAAAATCCTTGTTCCTATGTGTAGGCCCTAAGCACTTTCCAGCTTGCCTGGGTTACAGAAAAACTTCCCTCAAAGCCAATGGATTGTGTATTTATTTATAAGTGTTGTAACTTTCAGTGAACACTCTGATGGTGGCTCCTATTGAACACCCCAAAAGGATACTGATTGCTTTGGACCAAATATGAAAACATGTGGAGTGGAGTCTTTGCCATGCTTACTCTATAGATCTTTATGTCTGAGGCAGATCTGTAATCACCTTTGACAAAATGTTCACTGGAAAAAAAATTGCCTGATTTGCTGCATGTTTATTGAACACATTTACACCTGACCAGGCTCTCATTCTGGATTCTGCAGTAGATGGGATATTGGTAGGTGTTAATGGCAGGTGTTAATAAGCCAACAGGCAAGAAACGTTTTCTTCAGCTCTATGGATCCAGAATCACAGTTGCCACTACTGTCAGAAATGGTAGGAAAGGGTCTTGGTGGGCTAACACGATTTTCAGCTCCATGTCTTTTTAGTTTTCTACAGCTGGTGAAAACAGCCTGAAAGAAAAACCTGGGGGAGGTTTGTCACTGACTGTGTTGTGTCTATTTCTTCCAAAAAATTGAAAACTTCAGTTGGCAGCATCTTTCACTTGAAGTAACTTAATGCCAGCGTTTAAACAACATGGAAACACTTTACTGGGATCCTTATTCATATTCTTATCTATGACTCTTGGCTCGCAGTTCCCAGCTACATGGATACTTGCATTTTTCATGTATTACTCAGACTTCATACCTTATGAATATGAACAAGAAATTGGCAAAACCTCACATCTCCTAAGACAAAATTCAAGTGTTCCCTTAAAGAAAAAAAACCCTGCATTCCAACTTCTAAGTCTAAAATTTCTTTGTGTACTTCCAATGGACTATTTATTTTACTGTCATAAGGATAACAAGTGAAGCAGAAAAGATCCCCCAGCTAGGAAACGATGACAAAATTTTGATGATATTAAAGTGTAGTGAAACACACATTATTGTGGTGAGACTGAAAAACTAGTCTATGCCTTCAATCCCAGAGCAGTACGGACTTGCACAGGCTCATACTACCCACAAGGATATATAGTATTAATGCCACAATGAATGCTTTGTGCTGAGAAACTTGGAAAAGCAGCACCCATGTTGTTAATCACATCCGGACACCTCCAGGACCCTCCAGAGCCTACACGTTCTGTGATGTCCAAGCTAGGGACCTTGTATGTGCTCAGGGAGAACTCTACACCTCGGAATAGGGTCTGAGATGTGCAAAGACTGAGCAGGAAACCTTTTAAGAAAGATAACAAGGGAAAGCTAAGGTGCACCTTAAATCTTGGTGCTTCCTAAGATTTATGTGTGGTTTCATTCATGATTTACAGCTCTTAACTCTCAGTTGTGGAGATCACAATTTTTCCCTCTTGTATTCAAGGAGGATAGGCAGGATGGCCTGTAGTGAAGGGCTTATCATGCTGGGATTTTAAAGAGCAGTTCCCACATTACAGACTGGCAGGAGGGTTAAACAGAGGAACGTCTCACATGTATATCTGGCAGGGCACAGCTGCAGGGTGGGTGACAAACTCTGCAGCACTGTCAGAAGAGGTGTACTTGTACCTGTGGCCAGAGGCAAAACTGCAGTGCCATGTTAATGTCAGGTAATTCTGGGGTTTTGTTGTGGAGAAGGCCCTCAGTCTCTCAGCTGATCCCACCCTTCAAACAAGCGGTTCTGGCAGAAAGACCCTTGACATGCAAGAAGCTTTAAAGCTGTCAACTGAGAGAAATACCCTACTGCCTTACTGAAAATTGAAGGGTCTGGCTGTCGCCAGTGGTTATTCAGAGGTTAGGTAACAGAGAGCTACAAGGTCAAAGCGGGGAAAAGCTCCCTTAGAAATCAGACACTGACAGTGCTGAGCATGGACTCTGCTCCACAGTGTGCTGACCCCCATGCACAGACCCATGCTGGAACGCAATCACAGCTGTGCACTCTGTTTCTGGGCTTCTCAAGTAGGCTAGGCAAAGTGCACAAATCAAGCTGTAGGCAGAAGATGTCTATTAAAATCTTCCACATGGAAGAATCATAATTGCCTTTTACACCCATGAGCAGGGGCTTGGAGAAACGGGTGCTTTCTCTCAAGGCTTTCAGTTTAACAAAGGATGTGTCTAGAGGAGAGTGAGTGAATGATAAAAACTGAGAAGGGAGAAACATGCACTCCTTGGCTGGGAAGTTATCAAACTTGTAGAGCCTAGGGGCTGTCTTCAGATGCATGAGCAGCTCATGCTGAAGACAAGGGAAATGGTGTGTCGGCGTCTGTGAACAGAAGTTGATCCTGGCCCCAGGTATTTTAGAAAGAAGTGTTTTCTTGCCTCTCTCTAAAGAGAAGGTACTTCACTCCTCTTTCAAAAGCAAAAAGTAAACATCATCAAACATGTTATTACAGACAGCCTTGGTGCGGTCTCCCCACCCTCTAGCTTTCCTCTCCCTATCTCCTGGTTATTTAAAGAGAAAGTTAGATGTAGTACACAACTTTAAAGTAACCTTATATGGCAATTTTGCAGCAACAGTAAAAAGTGATCAGTTTCTCTGTCAGACAGCCAAACAACACTTCTGCAGTACTTTTTGCGCTGACTTCCAATCTTACAAACCTTTGGTCAAAAAGCAAGTTTCTGTTACAGTCCTCTTCTCAGCTATGATGTCTGCAGATTACAACATTATTTTTGAGTGAAAAACAGACAAAAGCCATCCCTGATTAAAGAAGGATCAACGAGAAAATCCCAAGCAAGGAATTCAAGCCAATCTCTGCAGCATGTCAAGGCTAATTCAGGTCCTGGACATTTGAAGTGGGCAATATGTGCTCAACATGCTTAGTGCAGAAGCAAGGTGAGTGAGAATAAACTGGCTAGGCCCAAAATGCTCACAAGGGTTACACTGACACCACCATGTACTCAAGCATGGAAATGTGGCCTTCTTCCATTGCCTTGTCTCTGGCATGATGCCATGATGGGAGAAGGAGGGCAGTGATACCACTGCGTGGTAGGAAAGGAACCCAGCGCAAACCAAAGCACTACACAGGATATCAGTCCTTTGAAGGACCCTTACATAAGGGAAAAAGTAAATTTTTTTAACTCAGATGCTTCTCGCCTTTATGAAAAGAACACCTGAGTCACAAAACCTTCCAGCCAAGCAGTTGCAGGCATTCCCTCTGTGAATGCACCAAAAAAATGAGAGATAGCGGAACCACACCACAGACCTTGGTGTGCAGTCCTACACAGCCAGTTTTTATTCATGGACTTCATTTTTGTCCTGAAGAAAGGTTACATGTCAATTACTGTATACAGTGCACTTCATTGAGAGATTACTGAACACTATCAATGAGGCTGTAATAGAATCTGTACTGCAACAGGAAAATCCAGCAGTTTGACTTAGCTGATGGATGCGTCATGAGTTCCCAATATCCTGACTGCTATTAGAAATGAAAATGTCTCTTCCTTTAACTGCTTTGGACATCTCATCTGTTCCTCTGGGTGAATGTACCATTAAATGTCAGTCTATAGATGTATCATTTTGGGGAGGGTGAGTAATAAGCTAAATTGTTCCTATCTGAGTGAGACACACAAATCCGAACACAGGCACATCAATAAATGTCTCAGTGGTCATAAAGACCAAGCAGCTGCAATGCCTCTTGACATTGCAGTGTGCAGCACTTCCAAAATCTCTGAGGGGGTTAACTGTTCAGGGATGGAGCATAACTTGGTATGGGATTGTTGGCAGAAGGATTGAAAATGGCCCTGATTTTCTGAACTAAGTGTTGGTAAAGGGAAGTTTCTTTATTGTGTTTCACAATATGCCCTCCTGGACTCTTATACCTTTGAATCCCTACAAACTGCAGATGATTTGGGGAGCTTTTCTGGCAGGGGCTACTCTCAGGACAGGCACAAAGACTTCTTGTCAGACTGCTGTGCACAAGGTGGTTGGAGTGGGAAGAGCTGCAACATTTTTCCCCTTAAACAAGGAATGCAAATGTGAGGAGGGTACATCAGGATTCCTGGGGCATTTTTAGTGATATCAGAAGAGATTGTTTAACCTCAAGAGGTTAAAATTTAATAACTAGGTTAGAACCTGCTGTTATCAGTCTTATTAGTCTTCTACCACCAAAAAAATATTAAACATCTGGGGAGGCCACAAACTGGGGGGGAAAAAAGTCATGCCTTAAACACTGGGTAAGAAAACGTATAAGGAAAAGATTTTCAGAAGTATCCTGGGATCATTTAAAACTGAAGGGTTTATAAATGAAGGTTGATACCTAAAAATTAATGCCTAGTGGGATTAAAAATATCTACTGGAACTTTTGTAGGTGATGTGAGGTATGGGTTTAAAAAACTCTTTTTCAGTCTAATATAAAGTTATTTACACATCTTGAAGATTTTTTGCCTTAAGCAGCTAACTCTTTTTTTTATCTAAATTCACCCAAGTCCCTGGGCATCTAAGGGAGGCTTAGTCTTCTATATAACTAAGGTGCCTTCAAAAATTTGGAGGAATTGCTTTTGCGCTGACATGGTTTGAAAGTAAATGGAAATTCACTATACACTGACATTAAACTAACAGAAAGGAAAGCAGCAGCATGCAGGAAAATGGTGTGGTAGGAGTGTTTGCACAAGTCTTCAGTATACATGCAGAACAGTCACTGGTAGATTAAGGGTTAAAACAGACAATAAAAAAAATCACAGAGCCGGATGAGGAAGCACTTGAAAAATAGACACAAAAATAAAGCTTGCACCACAGCTCAGACCGAATTAAAGCAGACCTGCAGAACATCTGGTCTGGAGATGGTGTGCTAGCAGCTGAGTGGCAGCATGTCTCACAGCCTGACAGGCAGTCAGGAGCAGGTATGTGTCAGGCTGGCTTGGAGGCTCTCCTGCTCTGCCTGGCTAGCTGGGAATACCTGCTCTGCCTGCAGCCTGCAGCAGGGCCGTGCTGCGTGCCCGGGATCTCAGACAAGGCTGCCCACGAGCAGGAGGCAGGAGAGGCTGTGACAAAGGCTGCAGGGAGGTAGGGAGTCACGTCTGCACGGCAGCAGAGCACACAAGGTGTAGGGTAGGGGACATGGGGCGGGGGGCAGCAGAGAAGGAGGTGGGTAACACAGGAAACACAGGGGACAGTGCAGGTGTGTAAAGGAGCAGAAAAGTGAGGTCCAAAGCTGGTATGCAAAGTCTCGCCTGCCACTGAGCTGGGCAGCCACAAGTAAACCAGTGCCTTACCCTAATTGCTTACACACCTCCAGGCCAAAAAAGGATGATGTGCCCACCCTTCACACAATGCTCAGGCCAAGCTGCACCACATCCCAAGAGAGGACAGCAGCTCTGTCCATTTCATGGAAAAAAATGGTCAACAGAACAAATTGATGAACAAGATCACAGCCAGGGCCCGTGGCAAGGTTAAGGGTGTGCTGAACTGCACAATGTGTTTGCCAGGGAGGACTAGGTCCCCCCAAATGATGGAGTCACAATCAGCCATTCAGACCCGATTCTTCAGTGCTGAAGGCATCAGTAACTTCACCACTGGGACAGGGACAGTCCAGGCACCCAGCTCCACTTTCCTCAAGCCCATGGAGGTGAGGCA
Source organism: Machaerirhynchus nigripectus (assembly GCA_013397975.1). NCBI lineage: Eukaryota > Metazoa > Chordata > Aves > Passeriformes > Dicruridae > Machaerirhynchus > Machaerirhynchus nigripectus. Next base: position 601,163 of record VZRQ01000740.1, read on the forward strand.
GCCAGCTTCCTTTTCTCAAACTCACCCCAGATCAACAGGAAGCAAACTGCCATAATTCACTTGTTTTCCTTTTTCAACTACCAAGATTGCTGAAAAGACTTCCATTTTGAAATGTCACAAATGTATAAGAAAGAAAAATGCATTTATTTATTCTTTTTTTTTCTCTGTTTCAGAGATCTGACTGTCCTGAATGTCAGTTCCAAAATCCTCAGTGGTTTATAAGAAATTGAGCTTGCTCTTCTCTGAGTGCCTAATGATGCTGAAAGAGGACAAGCTTACTTTAGACCACTGGAAAAAAAGGAAAATAAACAGCAACATAAGTACAGACTGCACGAACTAATTTGTCAAGACACTTTATCCAGTGTCTCAGCTTTATGCTGGACTTCTTCCATGTGGTCTTGCATTATGTCCCTTTCTTCTCACCTTGTAAATGTTCCAGTCCTGCCCAGATCTCCGTGTATTTCTGTGAAACATACAGCAGTTGCTTTGGTCTGTCAATGTGATTTAAGCTGTAGTCTTCTTATGTTGGGGCTCTGCTGTTGCTAACCCTCCCATGCTTAACTACCTCACATAGCTGAGTTTAGCACATGTGCAAGAGTTGGCAAGACCAGCTATTTGCTTGAGACACATTATATGAGAGCTATAAATATTTGAAACGTGTCCAAGAACAAGTTTTGAAACTATGAAAGTAACATTGGGGGTGAAATGACAGCTTTCATTGTCAAAAGGGAATTGTTCTATTACAATTTACTGGATTCTTTATTTCCTCCCAAGAAATTAGTGAAATATTGAAAGCAAAATATTGGAGAAAGTTTTCTTTGATATAGCTTCTACATTTTCCTGGAAACAATAATTGTCTTCTTTGTTTCAGATGCTGAAAGAACCAAGATATACCAGAACACTCAGAGAGTCTTAGCTATGCTTGAGCATAATCTGGAAGTATTATGCTTGTGGCTTAAAAAAGCACTATTTTTAGATGCTTCTGTTTCAGCCAGTGTATAAAAATATCAGGAAAATCAGAATGATCCTGGCAAATCAGCTTTGTGATGCCTTCTCCATTAAGGTTACTTATTCAAAATCATGCAGAAATTGATCCAACACAGAGCATGCTCCAACTCATACAATGTCTCTGCTTGTCTAGATGCAACAAATCATAGCTTCTGACAAAAAGGACATAATGGAACTCACAAAAGAGATTGTAGGAAGGAGTGATTCACAGAAAACAACATACGCAAATGACAGTAGAAGGGCAAACAAAGTGTCTAACACTACAGAAAGGGGAGGAAGGAAAATTATTGAAAGAAAGAAGCCCACAACTTAGCTGTAAATGCATGAAAGAAAACAAGATGAGCCAACAGCCAGTGAGGATTTTTTAGAGAGAAACCATACCAAACAACTCATACATTTCAGGAAGATGATAGCATATTTTTCCTTTGTGTTTAGGGAAAAGTATACACATCGTATAATTTAATTTTAACATATTTTTTTTGTGGGGTATCACAGGAAGACCACATGAACAAGCCAGGGGAGTACAGAATGGATGAATGTATCACAGGGGAGTAGTAAAGCTGGTAGGAAAGCTGTATTTGGAGAGAAAGCATGAGTGTTTTTGGAGAAGTCACACTGCAATTCTGGAGTTTTACAAGTGTTTGTCTCTGATGCAGTGATACTTAATATTTTCATCAATGACTAAAAGGATGGAAAAAAAGAGGATGATTATTAAAATTTGGAGATGATAAAATCCAAGCTAAGTGGACCTGCAAATGTGTCAGAAGACAGGATAAATCTGGAATGCCCTAGATGGGTGATAGAAGTAGAGTTATAAAAAGAGACTATAATTCACTAGGGACAAATAGAAAGTACATGGACAGGAATCATCACCATGGATAAACTCAGGCTGAAAAATAATGCTGTAGGCAGCATTTCTACAGAACAGGTCTGAGGATCTTGGTACTCAACAAAAGTCAGTTTTTTCATGCTATTTTGTAAAAGTATCAGAAGGTATAAATAGGAATAAATGCAATAGACTTTGACCTCTATTCAGAATTCCATAAAGCTTCAGCTGAATATTAGAACATCTGTCCAGTTTTGGGCAGAACACCTCAAGAAATGTAGGGATCAATAAAAAGGAATGCAGTGGAGTTCATGAAAAAAATATAGAAAAGCACAGTCTCTGGCAGCAGATTGAATGAGTTCTGATTGTAGCAGAGAGCAAAGGCATGGCTGACTTTTCAAAGCCCCCAGCAAGGCAGAAAAGCAGCGACAGGCTTACATTATGACCAGAAATATTCAGGTTAGCTGTAATTTAGAAAACTTTTAAGAATTGAGAGTACTAAAATGACAGAATAGATTTCCTGGAGATGAGTTTTGTTGGAGGTCTTTAGGGACACGTTAAAAAATACACGTGATGAAGGAAAATAATACCACTGGTCTTTCATTCAGAACCAGAAGTGGAATTCTTAAGGGGATATAGAGGCAATGATATTAATTCATTCTCTAAAGTGCCTTTATAAAGTATATATAAAGAATTGAGTTTGAAACTGTTACCGGTGTTTTACTCCTGGAAGAGTGTTCAAAATGTCCATTCAGGAACTGGATCCTCATTCTAACTGGGAAGTGAAATATTCCCTCGTGCATCAAAAACTCCAGACAAAGTCATAGAGTCTGGATGAGCTTGCAAGATCAGGTCACAACTGGCTCTGCTAATACTTAGCAGAAACTGCTGTCTTTGTAAGAGCTTTTGTTGGAATTGCATATAAACAGATCTGTTACCTCGCTCAGTCCAAAACTATGACCTTGGCTGGAGTGATGTTTGCTTGAATCCATTACTGGAAAAGTACATTACAAGAAAAATTGCTTGCAGCAATGGCTTGAAACCAGAGAAGGAGCCAATACCAGGATCACTTTCCTATTCTGGAAATTCTGCCCCAAAAATGAGAGCTTTCAATCATGCAGCTAAAGTATGGAAACCCAAGAAAGACTGAGACAAGATCAGCAGAGCTGTATCAGGAAGAGCTTATTATGGAACAAATTCAGTACCAGATTTGGTATATTATGATTTAGTGACATGGCCTCTATACTGAACTATGGCCAGGAGTGACAGTCCTGAAGGATGAACCCAAACATAGCACACTCAGCATTTCAGTGGTGTGGGCCCAGAAGCTGAGCTAACCTCAAATAATGTAGCTTGCAGAGAAGAGCTTGGATGGAAGGAGGTGGATCTGACTCCAGGCACTCTCCCCAGAGACTTGGTATAGCTCTTCATGGTCAAGGGACTGCTATGACAGATAACTGGCATGCAGATAGATAATTTTTGTGTAGGAGAGCTGAAGCCATTTGCAGAATAATGTATGAAATCTTTGTAACTATTGGCTGAGAGGCACGTGTGACCAAAAAAAAAAATCTGAAAAAGCAAAAAAAAAGGGTAATTGCAACAGCAGAAATGAACAGAGGTGCTGAGTCACTGAAATTAGAAAGGGAAAACACTATTAAATCTCTCTCCCTGATTATGTAGGGCTTTTCCCTTATGGTACAGCCCCCAGTGTATTGCCAAAGCTTGTTTAAAATAATTCAGTGGCTTCTCATGGGATGCAACTCTACTAACTAATCATTTGTATTTCTTTTTTTCCTGATTTTTCTCCCTACGATTTTACATCCTACTACCTTAGCCCTTGGATGACCTGCATACAAATTCCTTTCCATAAATGAAGCTTGCACCTTTCAAAAACCCCATACGTTGCTGTCACATCAGCCTCCCATTTCATTCTGGGTTGGTCAAAGCTTCAATATAATGTTCATTTTTATTTCTGGCAATTTCCTTCCATAAATCAGTCCCTCCAGTGCCTTAAACACATCTGTTACTGTTCTCTGAACATCTTCCAACCTATCAGTATCTTTCTGGAATAGAAGGACCTAGGCTTATATCCAGTGTTTTAGAATTGTTACTTCAGAAGGATTTTGCATTAAGTCCTGTAAGTAATTGTAAAAAATTAAAAAAGCTACATTCCAGTAAGCCTGAGCCATAAGATGCTGGTGGTCTGTTCTGTATGGTGTGCCTCACAGGGGACATAGCTAGGGAAAAAACCCGTGATGCTCAACATAAGCTGGACCTGCTTCATGGTCCTCTGCAGCCTTTTTGACCTGTGAAAATTATAAATACTTCATCAATATTTTCTAGTCCAGTTTTTAAATCAGGTACTGAATCAATATGGTGGCAAGATTCACTTCTGTGCAGATGATCTCCAGGATGCTTGAATTTAATTTTGAGATCTGTTTTGAGGTGGGAGATGTTCTGAGAATGGATTGCGTGCTTTACACTGACGGTATGTTTACCCCTAATAGTTACAAAAGTTAGTCACCTCTGTGCAAGCAGACCACACGATATATTAAATTTGATTTTTAAAATTCAATTTTATGGTTGTTTTCTTCCCTCTTTTGTAGCATGTTTCCTGTGGGGTATGGTTTACATCAGGCACCAGGAAGGAGCAAGACAGGATGTTGTAATGGGAAGAGTATAACAAAAGCATCGATCCAGGCCCCTCCTTTTCTATATCACCTTGAACTCATCCTGACCTGGCTCTGGGACCTGTGTTTGGCAGAGCACTTCTGTTTATACTTTTCCTCTGGTTAGTCAGTCTCATCTGCTAGTCATTCTGCCTGAGTTTCTTATTAAACACAGGCAGATACAGAGCATCAGCATACAGCAGTTTTACCTTTGGATGCACGGGCCATGCCAAGACTTCAGCTAACACTGTTCCCTTCCTTCTCAACCTGACCAAGGATGAAGCAGTGCCCTACTTTGCACCCAACTCTAAAAGCAAGTGGCTGATACTCCAGGAACACTGCCAGGCTGGTTATCTCCTTGTAAGATTTTACTTTCAAGGAAGCTGTGATCAAGCTACTTTTATACAGCTCCTTTGCATGCTGCTATTTCTTGCCAACAGTCAAATTTTGAATTCCTGGAAAGAGGGAACTCCACGTACCACCACATGAACACACACTATCAAAAAATGGTGATTTGAAATGTGCCTCTTCCCCTCTCTTGATGTTCTTTGCTCTTAGCATGCTGCTTGTAGTTTTTCCCTTTCTTCCCAGGAAAAAGAACTAGGGTAAGGCACAAGCCTGATAACTCTTATATGATAAATGGCTGGGTCAGAAGCAACGACAGTGCCTGGGGATCTGGAGAACTCTTGTATGGAACTGTAAGCACAGACCTTCTGCTGCCTAAGAATCTGTAAGGCAGATTTAGTTGCTTTAAAAAGACAGCTGGACTCTTATCACCTGCTGTGCTTGCGTTCTTCCCATCACTGTTGATATAACTTAGATTGGAATCTGAGTCTCTAATAAAACATTTGAGTGTTTTATTTTGCATTTTATTTTGTCGTGTTTTTTTAATGCACATCAAAGTCATTCATAATTCCCAGAATTTTCTACACTGAACTGTTTGGTTAAGCAAAGACTCTAGTGATGGTGTGAATTATTTATTTATACTGTCTACTTTTAAGTTGGGGCCAACATTAATTTGGCTGGGTCACTGGCACTGTGGATTTAATTGCCATGTAAATATCTATGGAGTCTATGTCTTTAATTAGTGTGCTAAATTCTACACAATTTATGAATAAAATATACTCATTTTGACATTTTAAAACAGTTATTTTATTAATGGAGAATTTATCAGTGTTATGCTAATTCCCTTGCCTCTTGTTAATTATATGCCTCTCTTGCATTTTCTGATATGTTAATTTTGTTTGGTATAAATATTTGTCCTCATTAAGATGAATACATTGTCAGTGTTGACTCACTCTTTTCCTCCCAACAGATAACTTAAATGGGACTTCGTTTTTTCGTCTTGTTACTCTTACTGATTTGTAAGAATCATTGAGCTCTGTTCCATAAAATCCCCTTCACCCAAGGAATGGCCCAGCTTTCTCTACGTCGTTTGCATGCCATGTTGAAAAGGCTATTGGATAGGATTTAGCTAGCTATGTTTCTTGCATGAGGGAATAAGGAGAGAAGTTTAGCTAAAATACACTGTCCCTTCTGTGAACTTCTGCTGCTACATTGATAATTCACACATGATGCGTGCTGAAAGGCTTGAAGTATGCAGATATGGAACAAGGGGCATGAACAGGAGAAGGCTGTGGTGCCAGAGTGCTTCTGGAGCAATGGCAAAGCCATAAACTACACAGAAATAGCTATGTGCCTCTGAAAAGCAAGTGCTTTTTTAACCTCACATTCCTGGCTAGGGTAATTCTGACTCCCTTTCCCTCTTAAAAGAATAGGAAAGCAAACAACAAAATAAAATTGACATACAGCCACGAGTCTCTTCTGTCACACAGCTTGCTTATTTTCACTTGCACATGAACTGATATCGTGCCAAGACCACCAGGGAGGTACAAGGGATGTACTGATGGGGGAAGGAGAGAGCAGGGGCGGCAGGTGTGAAATGTTCAGAGAAGGCAACAGCACGTCTGCCTCTGAAAAATGGGAGGGGTGGGAATGGCAGCTACAAATAGTTTTATTAAAAACATGAAGCCCCTGGTTTTATCAGGCATCTACACAGTTGTTTGACGTGGAAGCTGATAAGGGAGGCCGAGCTGAATGCTAAAGATAAAGCTTGCTGATGAGAAGGAGACAAAATATTGACCCCTGGCATGATTTGGGATAAGAGTTCAAGAGAATAGACTGGGGACCATAGAATAGAATCATAGAATCATTAAAGTTTGAAAAGACCTCCAAGATCATTGAGTCCAGCTTTTGACTGAACACCATGTTGTCAACAAAACCGTAGCACTTTTAGCTCTTTTTCAGTCATTTCTTGAGTGCTCCTATGCATGGTGACGCCATCACTTCTCTAGGCAGTCTGTTTCAATGCTTGGCAACCCTTTCAGTGAAGAAATTATTCCTGAAAGAAAGAAGAAAAGTACTTTTGAAAGCAAATTTAAAAGAAATAATAACTACGTAATGATTTACTCTATTAATGTAGCAAAAAGATGAAAAAGAACCACGCACTTGGGTAATTTTTACAGACAACAGAAAACCCTGTAACTTTTAAGATGCTAGGAAACACCAACAGTTGGGTGAGCACTTATAAGCAAATATTGCTTAAGTTCCAAACACTACATTTCAAAGGAGTTAGGCTGTTGTATCAGGGGGTAGAAAAGCTGGCACGTGCATCAGCTCAGTGCTGAACAAACAACACCTTAGAGCAGAATCCTTTTTTTTTTATGAGCAAGTCACATATAAAACCCACATTAATAGTGACAATGAAAAGCAGATGTTCTGAGTTTATTACACTGCTTTGAATAGACTCTATCAAATAGTAAGCCAAATTCAGCTGAGGTTACATGATCTTGTATCTCTTGGCCTCATGTAGCTGTTATGAAGGATTCGGTACTTCCACCACTCCTTGTCAGTACATGTAAGCTTTCTGTTTAATTATGCCTTTCCTGTAACAGCCTCTAACCTATGCTGGGTCACAGAAACATGTCAGGAGAAGACAAATCAAAAGAAGCAGTCACAGCTGAGGGTCAAAACACAACAGCCACAGTACTAAGAACGCAAACAAGTCTGTGGATGCAAAATTTGACATGGTTCCAGGGACACATATGAGAAAAGCCACTGGAGATTAGATCTCCTGGGATTTACAGGCAAACAACATCAGGGTCAGGAAACCCCCTGAGGCAAATATATTTGAGGCCTGTACAATGCTCAGGGAGTATTATGCTTACTTGTCCAGAAGCAGGGAAGGGAGGAAGGCGTGGCCTGAGTCTGGCTCAGGGATGCTCTGCTCAGGCCAGAAGTGGTGTGCAGGGCATGTACCACAGGAGCTACCAAGCCAGCAGCCCACCAGTTGTCCTGTGTGCTTCATGGCCGATGCACCACAGCACTTGCAGCAACTCTGTCACTTGGGTCAGTCAAGATAATGCACCCAGAAAATCGTAGCATCTCCCCGGAAGAGGGTGATCCTCATCCTGAGGAAATGGTGTGGTGAAATGGAAGTACATCTGGTTGGAAGAGATATATCACTTGTTGGAATGAGCTGTGAGCTGTAAGGTACATCTGCCTGTGAGCAGCATGGGTGCCAGTGCGGTTCAGATGGGAACGGCCCCAGGGCTGGACTGAGATGCATCCCGTAACATGGACTGGGCCTCCCATGTGTGATCACTGCCTATCCACAGCAGCAGCTCAACTTGGCAAGCTGGATGTGCGTTCATTCCAGAGATGAGAAGCTCTTAGGCCACTGAAAGTCAGGAGGCTGTGTATCCATGGATATGTGTGCGTATGCTTTTGCTTCATGCTTCACTGATACAGCAGCCATTTTGACCAGAGGAACTGCATATAAATATCACACATTGGATTACCCTTTAAATCTGAAATTCAACATCCTCACAGACTCTGTATTATTGTCCAGATTATGTGGAAATATTTTTCAGCTCCGACATTTCTTTCCTCCGACAGATAAGCTGTAAGTAAATAAAAACGGTCAGGTTTGCCTATCTAGTGAGATGAGATTATATGTCAAAAGACAGATGGGGAATCTGGGCCTGCACATGGATGTAGATCCTGACTGCTGTAAGTCACCTAGAAACATAAAGAACCTCTTCCAACTCTTGAAGTCTTTAGCACATGGATTACTTTCCACTGCAGACAAATTTCACGTCATCAGTTGCTTATTTCAGTTGCAGTAAAAACGAGGATTTGAACATAGATTTAAAAGTAATCCGAGAATAATCCACTGAGCCCCTTGTTGAGCCATCTCCACCTGTTCATACTATTTGAATTTTACCATTTTTGGACTGTGACTACGTTCACATTTTCCTTTCTACTTTCATTGTATAATTTTCTACTATGCTGTTAATTTAGCATGTTTTGAGGTGCTTGGAGGCTTCCTCTGAAATTATTTGATCACATACATTTGTGGAGTGCTTTAATGTCATCTGCTACTTACTTTTGTAACATGCATTTTAGACAACACCGTGATTTGTTTGAACATTAATTTCTTTTGTGGATGGAAGCCAGCATACTGTTTCCACATAACAGATCTGCACTCAATTGTGTAACATTTGGATCAGGAACATTTAGGATTAAATATGTTTTCTAAATGTCTTGAGAAAGCTTAACTCAACATAAGCTCTGCAGCAGCATTCACACTTTTCAGGTAACTGATCTCAATGCTCTGAACAGCAGGACTTTGAAGGCTTCAGCCAGGAGGTGACATGATTAGTTAATCTTGCTTCTTTTCTTTCTTCCTTTTCATCTACTCTATTTTATTACATTTGAAAATTAAAACAAATTCTGCCAAGAGCAAGTTTGTTTGCATGTTGTCCTTTGTTTGCATTGACATTTATATGTTTGCATACGATTGCCATTCCTTCTTATGCTGAAATCAACTCTGCTTTATTGTGACACTACAGTTCAAGTAAGGGATATCCTACCACGACTTCAGCACAATAAAGACTGATTGAAGTGTCAGTGATTTCAGCTGTGTTTTTTACTGCGGAGTTACACACGGTCTATTCCATTTAAGCAAAACAATCCCAAGAAAGAGATGACAGGATAAAGGTCAATAGTCAGCGATGTGAGCTCTTTAGTGAAGTTTACTTCAACAGAAAGAATTACTGATTATATGTCTGTGCTTAATTAATTTATTTTTTTAAATGAAGTGAATGATATCCTGGTACAAAGAAATTTCTTTAAAACAATGTATTCTGTTTCCCCCATGTTTCTGCAATTGGTCAAGAGACTTGATTTACGAAGACAGATGAACCACACACAGGTATACGGAGAAGGATGCTCTAGGAAATTATAAGAACCCACATTATAGGAAGTCCATTAGCTTTCACTTCCTAAATAATTAAACAGTACACTCATTCGCCTTACCTCAAGAAGTGAAAATGGATCTTTTGCAAAAGGCATCCTCTTTTACTGGAGAAAATACATTGTTTCTCAACACAAAAACCAGAATACAGTTTGAAATGTGCAGCAGAAATTCTAAAGAACCTGTAGAAATCAATCAAATATCATTACAAATGCACATTAAAAACTAGAATTTTTCATTACACTGACAGTCAATATTTATGCAAGTCAACACGAAGTGATATCTCTATAGTTATATGTGGATCAACATCACTCATTAGAGTTTATCAGATATTTTTCAATACAACATGTTTTCTTTAAAGAAAAAGATGTCACTTGAAAGTAAAATCTTTGCAGAAATAGCTCAGCTTCACTGAGCTGATGAGTGGTTAGAAAGACAGTTATCTGAGGGCTATGCCAAATCACACCGAGCAACATTGCAAAGAAATGTCTTTGTACCAGGACATTTTACTTTATTTGAAAAAAAAAATAAATGAAAGAGAAGCACGGAGATATAATTAGTAATTTTTCCTATTGTAGTAAATTTCACTAAAGAGCTCACATCTTTGACCATTGACCTTTATCCTGTCATCTCCATTTCTTGGGACTGTTTCGCTTAAATGGAATAGAGTGTGTGTAACTTTGTAATACAAAACACAGCTGAAATCGTTGACACCTCAATCAGTCTTTAGTCAGAAAGCTTTCAGGAACTCTGATTTTTTTGACTGTGTGGAAGGAATTTGGGAAGCCTGGAAAACTGCAGTCATGTGTCAGATTTCCAGATCACTTCGCCACTTCGCTTTACATTGCGGGCTTTTCAGGCTGTTCTTTAATCTTTCAGTATGGCCAAGGTTACAACACAAGTAAAGAAGAGCTGATCATTCATTTTCATAATTAACAATTCTGATATTAGATATTTTGTGTTAGCTCTTCACTTAGCAGTTGCAAATATTTTGATTTTCATTCCAAAATAAGAACAAACCTTTCACTCTTTCAGAACTTCCTACAACATCAATTCAGAATTTTGAGCTGCTATAATCACAGTACTTTAGAGTTTCTAAGTTTCTAATATTTTTATGGAAATGTTTGTAAAACATTTGAAATGTCCATAATTATGCTGATTAGCCTGAAAATTCAGACCAAATCCACAAAATTTTATATATTTTTAGGTGTCCAAGAAGGAGGCAAAAAGAGTAGGATGTGACTTTGATGCCTGTACTGTGTAAATAAATGTTAGCAAGTGGTGAGTAATCAAAATTAGATTGCACAGAATGATATTTCTTTGCATAAATTATTTTCAAATACGTATTATACTAGCGGAGCACGAGATACAAATTACAAGATATTGGGTCATTTCCTGCTGGGTAACTGATAGAGACTACTAATTTACCAGCTCTAGGAAAATTGATCAGCTACAAATTCTGAGCTTTATGCATAGGCCTACACATTCTGAGCATTTAAAGACACAAGGCAACTCAGCTTCAGAAAGCTCCACCACAAGACCTAAATGCCCAGCACTGAGTCAGTAAGACACTTTATGGGTTTGTGTCCCTTTCCCAAGTATGAATGACTGCCAGGGATGTGTAGAAAACTAAAGGGGCAATAATTTCCTCTGTTATTGCTAGAAAAATATTGATGGAAAGGGTATACAGCAAACAACATTGGTAATGATTAGTTGTAAGCAATTGTACAAACATTGGCTCTAGTGGGTGTTCCTGACCACCTTTTGCTGACAACTGAGACCAGCAGAGTCCTCCTGTAGCCCCATCTTGGCTGTTCAACAGAATGAATTGCAAAGATCCATACCAAACAATTCAATGTACCAAACAGTTCTCTCCGAAGAGCCAAGGTCTCCCTATCCTACCTGCTAACTTGCTTCACCACCACATTACTCTTTCTCGTTCTGCTTTGTTTTTCACTGTTTTCCTTGTCACTTTACAGCTGTGAACAAAACCTGAGCACTCAATCCCTACAAAACCGAGGACTCAAAAAATGAGATGCATGAAAGCATGGTGTCTCATTTTGATCATTCCTGGTACATTTATAAATGACATTTTCTTTATTCAAGTGGTTTAATCCAGACAAAAAACTCTCTTAAAGGTGCTAGGATCAGGACAATTTTAAGACGGCAGCATCTAGGAAGTCTCTGAAGATAAATACAGTTGTAAATTGTTCTGTCTATAGGTGTCTTTCATCTGCTTCAATTTGTGGCTCTAGCTACAGTGGGGAAAGCCCTGATACTTCACAGTGTGCAGCTGGAGACTCCCTAAAATCCCTACTGATTGTGCTCCAGTTTTGGAAAGTGTTAAGAAGCTACCAGCTGTCTGGAAATCAGTCTGCTCACAGATATCATTAGGCTGACAAAACCTGTGTGACACAAACACATGACAAAACCAAAGCCACTTATCAGCTATACCCACAAATGGTGGCCTACAAACAATCTTCAGACTGTCCCAATTGCAAATCATTGTGTTGCAAAGACTGAACAAATAAAGAAACCAGCTTATGCTAAGTTACAGCTTTGTTTCTATGACCATGAAACTTTATCAATCCCCAAACACATCTCAATACTAGAATAATTTAGTTTTTGTTGTTGTTGCTGTTGTTTTTCTTAAATGGATGTTTTTGGTTTGTGGTTGGGTTTTTTTTTTTGTTTGTTTTCTTTTGTTAACAGGGAAAGAAAAGTTTGATAATTAGCAGTCAAAATTTCACAGGTCAGATTTCACAGATTTCTGGGCCAGATTCTGTAACGAAATTAATCTCAATGCTTCATTTAAAGAATTCTGTACCTCCACTGAACTTAGTGAGATTACTCATGTGCATAAAATCAAGCATGTTCAGAAAATGAGCTGGGACAAGGTTTCACTATCTTACCACATTTTGCTCAGACATCCAGACAGATTTGCAAACGTGCACAAGCAGGGTTCGGTGATAATTTTTATAAACCTGTCTCTTCTTATTGAATTCTGGGGGGAAAAAAAGCAAGTAATGTACCCCAGATGAACAGTGTGTGACATTAATATGCCTAGGTGCCATTAATACACCTTGCTTCCCCTGGAGCATGGATGGAGAAGCACAGGACCTCTGGCATGGGTGGGCAGCCCTTGCCACTTCTGTCAGTGGGGTGCCACTTCTTGTAGGGACAAAACACAGACACCATCTCTGATGACAGCCAAAGGTGTCACTTTCTAAGCTGCTGTGTCTGCAGCTGCCTGTTGCATCTCAGGCTACACAGGCACTTTCCTTTATTACATTTTTATTGCACTTTCTCAATCAGAGAAATCATACCTATATGATAGGTTTGAGAAAGTTGAGGGCGAGGAGAAGGCTGCGTGGAGGCCTTGTAGCAACCTTCCAGTGTTAGAAGGGGGCCTATGAGGAAGATGGAGAGGGACTTTTCATCAAGAACGGTAGTGATTAGGACAAGGAGTAATGGGTTCAAGCTAAAAGAGGGGAAATTTAGGTTTATACAGAAGAAATTCTTTACTGGGAGAGTGGTGAGGCACTGGAAGTGGTTTGCCCAAAAAAGTTGTGAATGCTCCATCCCTGGATGTTCAAGGCCAGGCTGGATGGGGGTCTGAGCAACCTGGGATAGTGAAAGGTGTCCCAGCCCAAGGCAGGGAGTTGAAATGAGATGATCTTGAAAGTCCTTTCCAATTCAAACCATTCTATGATCCCATGACTATATGAAACTAAAAAATGCAACCTGTTTTACCTGGATCCCAGACCAGGACACTTCCAGGACAAAGTCAGCCAGATATCTTCAAACATCAGCCACTGTGATGTGATATTTTGTGATATTTTGTGATACAGGTAGTTAAAAGGTAGTTTGATATGGGGTGTAAAAAAGCTTTAGAGGGCACTTGTAGGAGGTCTCTGAAGAACCAAATATGTGTAACTTTTTCCTTGAAGATGAGTGGGGGAGAGCCTTTTCAAGGACCATACCTTTCAATTTCAGCATCATTGCTAACGAAAAGGATGGAAAACAAATTCTGAGCAAGACTTGCAGACTCCCCTTTTTTAATACAAAAATTTTCTATGAAAGCTTTCTCTAGATAATACATCCAAAGGAAGCCCTGAAAATCCTCTGCTACAGGAGCGTATCAGTAAGAACCAAAACCATGCCAGTTAAAAACCAGCCTCACAATGGGAAAGCAGTTCAAATACTTATGCTTTTAGGTAATAATTACAAGACTCTATTTCTAGTAATAGGGTTATGTAGGCGAGGCAAGTACTGATTGATGGTGCCAGCAGATCACTTTCATAACAAGGTACACAATGGAAATACTGTGTGGAAAACAGTAACTGTTTCAGTACCCACTTGGTTACGTGCATATTGATATCTAGGTTGCCTGAGTAACCTTAAGGCTAAGTACAATTCAGAAGGTAGCTCATTATCACAACTTCTTTAAATATATTACCCCATTCACATATGTATTTTGAGACTCAACGCTGAACTGCGCTATCCAAAATGTCTATCAGGTCTTGAAACAAGCAACAGACACTCCTGGAGGCTCTAGGAGAGTCTGAGAGCTTAGGAGAGTGGGAATGTGTGTAGCATGCCTCCCTCCACTGCTGTCCCCTTCATTTCAGTTCTCTTGGGAGCTGGCGGCACCACCAAGTTCCAGCATTATCTGAGGAGAGGCAGCAGTTCTGACGGATGCAAGGACACACTGCATGAGGGGAAGCCATTTGTGTGCAGTTGTATTTATTCACTACAACTCTCAGGTTTGAGGTGGTGACTGCTTTTTTCCTGGATTACTTTCATGAGAAAGCTGTGGATTGACTGAGAGCAACACAATCATGCCCCCTTGGAGATCAGTGAGGAAGGTGAGCCTAAGCCTTTGAACCTGTGAGCTTCTGGAGAAAAGGCTGAACCTTGTGCCTGCTTGGCAGGCAGTTATTTGCCTGTATTCTGCCCCCACCCCATTAAACTCCAAAAGAGCCACACCAAAAGCCTGAAGTGATTTTGCAAGGCAAGTTCAGCTTGAGGTATATGATATATAATCTTGGTAGCTCAAGATTACCCCTGATTTTTACCACACTTGTCTTGAAGAGCAAATGCAATTCCCAAGCCTTCACTGTACAAAGCAGAAAGATGCTTACTCCAGTTTTAGGGTATAAATTGATTAGGAATGTCTTAACATCAAGTGCTTGACTTGAAGCAGCCAAACCTTCTTTATACTCTGCTCTCAAAAGCATTCTCCCACCTAATGCCTTCCACTGTAGCATTGCTGTTCACAGCAATCAGTATTCTGGGGCACAGACTCTTTCCTTTCTTAATGCAAAGCCTTACTTACACTTCATTTAGTAGGCTGCATGCTAATGAGCACTGTTTGCAACCTTCACTGTCAGTGAGAAGTCCCAGGATAGCTCTCCCTAATTCCTGGCTGGTTGGGTGCACTGCACATGGCACCCTTTAACTGGGGAAAAATCCCAAATTATGCCTTCCCGATGTGCAGTTAAACTGAGCTAAATTAACACAATGGGTGTTTCATTTTTCACATGAAGTTGGTATTCCTCAGGGATCTTTTCTGCTGGTCTTTAACAAAGATTCAGTGTAGTCATCAACTTTGCTGTACTTCAGAATCTGGAGGTTGAAAAGCTGAAGCAGCACATACATGGGTACACAGCACCCAGAGCTATACACGGCAGCAGTTTGATGTGCAGCAGTGCCATATGGCTCAACATGGTCTTTTAATTAAGAGATGTGGCTGCTGTTACTTAGATTACAGCATCACTGTGGTGTGACAGGGGAAATCAGAGCCCCCCTGAATTAGTCACAGTATCTCCAACGATTTAACCTCTGAAGAGATCAAAATGTCCAGTGCCCTCTGCAAGGTGACACAAAATGGCAAGAAAGAGGCAGGAACAGAAACTATTTTCAGGAACCTGTCCGGTAGCCAAAGGAGTATACTCTGGTTTGTACATGTTGCTCTGAGCATTTATACACAGCTGTGTACATATTCTTTGACAAAACTTGGTCAGGAAATAGTTAATATTTTCAAAGAAAATTATTGAAATAAGTTACTGTTCTTCCAGAACTTCACCTGTACATACATTTCCTCCTGAGAGATGCTGAAGCTTCAGGCTATGTGGATGTGAAACATAACTTAGTATGCACTAGGGAGAGAAATCCTGCATTAGGCTCAGCTCCTGTCTCAACTACGTCTGATTATGTTCCCCAGTTTAAGGCTTGTTACTTGATTTGAAAGCCTGTTACGTCTCAGGAAACTTATACATATAACTTGTAGCTGCTTTCATAGTTTAAAAGCTGTCATTTCACCTTCTGCACAAAGGAATGCTTTTCCTGTCTATGTCAAAGCGATCCACACAGCTCTCCCACGGAGTTTTGAAAGCGTCTTCTGCTACAGCAACACAGCTTTTATTCTGTGAGAGCAATTTGCTCTGCCATTATATTGTCTGCAGGTATGCAGCTGTATTGTTTTACCGTGCTGATCTTGGAAGGAGCTGGAAACCTCATAAACTGGAAAGCAATTGGTTTCCAGCTGAAGTTTTACTTCTTCCTAGCCCACTGTGCTCTCCAGGTGAATCCCTGTGGGATTTTGTTAATGAGGAAAAGGAAAATGCAGTTGTGTCCAGACTGGGGCAAATCCAGTATCACTCCAAATCAAGGGTTACATCCTTCTCTGTTTCTTATTTGTTCCTTCTTCCTGGCTCACACTGTTTATAAGCACACCTCATCCTCTGTCCACATCAGCTGCCCACAACTCCCACCACCACATTTCTCTCAGTTTACTGTGTTCCCAAAGATACTTCAAAGGCAAACATTGGCTACCCTTGAAACACACATGATGAACACGTGCTGGGCAGAAAAAACACCACGTGCAGAAGGCACGGAATCACACAAGCGGTGCCAACTTACAGCTCTGACACCCGAAGCACTTTCTCTTAGAGGTACCACCACTGGCAATGAAACCTCTGTCTATACTCAAGGCTTCCCAGTAACATTCATAAATGGGAAGGAGCACATGAGACCAAGGCCACAGGCTGCAAGAGAAAGGTGAGAGGAACACTCCTTGCCCAAAAGAAGGTGCAGAGCTGCACAGCAAACAGAGTTGGCACATCTGCGAGCTGCTCATAGCTTGCAAACACTGAATGAAATGTGTGGAATTCAGGGGGAATTTCTATGGAGTTCCATGCAGTTACAGAGGCATTCCTCCTTAAATATAAGGGAATTAATTAGAATAATATATGTGCCACTTCAGCATGATGTCTGATGATCATGATGCAGAGAAAGCAAAGCTTGCTTGAGAGAAAATGCTATTATCTAGCCAAAACAAATACAAATGTGGAACTTGGTGTATACTTTTTCAGAGATGTTACAATCACCAGTCCCAAAGTGAGTGGATCTGATCCACAATACAGTGCACACAGTCAGCTGTTCAGCATGTTGCCCCGTTGCTAAGTATGAAGCCAGAAAATAAGTAGGCAGGACAGTTCCTGCATCATTAACACAGTGGGAGGGGGAAGTTCTGAAAAATAAGATTGTAAAAACAGCCATGAAAGCTTGTTGGAAGCTAAACAATACCCAAGACCCAGCTATGATCCTCTTCCTTTACCTTATTTCTTTTTGTCTCTTTCAATGGCTTTATTTTCAGTTGTTCCTAACTGCTGGTGATTTCTGCTTCTTCTAACCTTTAAGAATCCCAAAGCACAGAAACAATTTTCTCATTTACTTGAGCTACGGGAGCTTTTATTTTATCCTCTTATGGAAAAGTAGGAATTATCTCAGGGTGACTACCTTTTGTATCACTGTAAGAACTTACCTGTGTGAAAGTGGGTGTGCTGAGGGTTCAGGTGGGGCAGGAGGATGCAGTCGGAGCACTGCCAGCACTCAACCAAAGCTATTTTGCTTTTATCATGCTGCAAAGAGATTTTCACCCTTGCAGCCACCATGTTTCTTGGGAGTTAAGTCTTAGGAGACATTCTTCAAGGATTTTCATAAAACCACAATCCTTCAGCCCCAATAAAGGGTGACTAAATGTGGTTCCGTTAGGGTGGGGGCTTTTGTTGTTCTCCTTGTCTTTCTCTAATGCATTAATTTTTTTAAAACCTTCAATAACAAAAGCTATAAATAGAAGTCTAAATATGTGGAAGGAAAGGTAGTTAAAAAGGTAGTTAAAAGGTAGTTTGATAAAAGAGAGAAAAAAGAAAATGGCAGTTTTTGAAGGCTTAGTCTTTGTTTCATTCAGAATTTGAGCAGAATTTTTCTCTCCTAGAGATCCATCTATAGCTGCTTTTTATTGTTGGATTGGGGACAGAATTCGTTATGTGTTGCTTAGATTTTAAATTTTTTTAAATTCAGAAGCAAAAGAAAAGGATTCTGCTCCTGCCTTACATTCACACCCTGACTTCTAAATGAAAAGTGCTGTGTTGGAAGTCACAGGCTTTTCAGGAAGACACCCCATTCACAGTGCAAACCTTACACAACCTGCTGTGCCTGCTGCTTAAAAATTATACCATGACAAATGAGACAGCAGGTATATGGGTGCTTGCCTGGGGATGCATCAAAAAACACACACTGCAAAGGTCTTGCAGAAAATCTACTTGAAAAATCCAGGTTCAACCATGGAAGGCAGGCTTGGGTTAGAAGACAGAGGTATCCTGGTCTCACTCAAGTAGTCCCTCAAACTACGGAAATCCTCCTGAGGGGATGCTGACTGGTCTGACAGACCTGCTTGATACAGCTTGAGCAAGTTTCCCTTCACTTGTTTCCACATGAACCTTCTGAAATGACATGTTGCAATTTCTCAATAGTATTTCAACCTGAAGTAAAGTTTTCCTTGGACAAAACCCAATTCATGTTTTTCAAAGGCACCACCCATAAAGCCACCTTTTTGCCACATGGTGTTGGCAAGGGCCTGGGGGCCACTAAGGGACTGCAAGGGCAAAAGAGGTCCTATATCAGAGCATGAAAAAAGACAGACATGATTAGGTTTCACTCCACTGATCCTAAAAGGAAGGGCAGCCTTTCAATTTACTAACAAAATTTTGTTGATAGCTGAAAGAATTTAGTGTTTGGGCTTGGAGGTGGTGGTGCTTATGTCTCCATGAAATTAAATGCCAATAAAGACACCTAAACATCTCTACAAGCAGAGTACTGTAAACAGTTCTGCCATGTTCCCCAGTAAGACCCAGAGGGTGTCTTACAAACCACCCTGAAGATAAAAGAGCAGGTGTGTCTTCCTTGTACGTGCCTGGAAGGCTCAGCTGCACCACCACCCATCAAGGAGCTGGTTGTGCTGATACTGCTTTTTGTGTGCACAAGGTAGGGACCTTGACACCCACCCAGAGACAAACTGCTCTACCCAGCCCCAGGGTCTTGCCCTACTTGTGCCCAGCCTGGCCATTCCCTCCCTCTGGGGCAATGCTGGCAGCTGGATTTGCTGCCCACCTTGTCCACATGTCTGTGTGGGACCTTCCCCTCCCCCCAGCACGATGGCAGCCCACCACAAGGCTTACAGCATGCGGCGAGGTAAAAATAGCATTCCAGGAGGTGAACACAGCAAAGCCTCAGCCTTCCTGTGCTGTAGCCTCTTTTGATTATTCACTTTCCTCTCCTATATAGTTACAATGACAGCCTGTCACATGCCTTTTTTTTGTTTGGTTTTGGTAGGGAGAGGCTTAAAGAAAGGTTTTTCACTGTAGTTTCAGGTGGGAAAAAAACGCCATTTTTTTCTCAATACTTTAATCACAACAAGCAGAATGATTCTGTAATAATTTCAAATCCCACTGTGATTAAAACAGTGATAAAAGGGTACAAATTATGCTTTTATTTTTTTAAAACATGAGACTGTTCTTTACCAAGGAAGATGGAAACAGCACCAAAAATTTCATAAGAAAGGATGTTCCCCTCCTTTAAACAGCCTTTACTTGCACCTGGTAGTGTAAAACTCATTTCAGACAAGCTCTGCCCTTCAGCAGATCACCCTCTGAGGAGCTGGTACAGCACTGAGTGTAACAAGGTGCTGCTTTTCAGGTAGGAACTTTAGATGCTTGTTGAAACTAACTGTTAATAAACCTACTAGTACCAATTTTGGCAATTTTCAGTCACCACCCAATTTCACACACGGTGTCCTAAACGGTATGGCAAATCGTGTAATCTTATAAAACCTTTATCTCCTGCAATCAGTCCCCATGTTTTTGTCAGTGGGACCTGTCCAAGGGGTCTGAAAGACTCTCTCCTCTCAGGAGGGCTCTGAAAGGCTTTCTCCTTTCACCAAGGGAAAGAATTACAGCTGTTTGTGTAAATCAGTGGTGTTTGGTTGAATAAAAACCCCACATGTAACTCACCTGCTTGCTGAATATGAGACATTGTTAAGCTCTGTAAATTAACAGGGGTAAATTGCCTTTACCTAAATTAATTCTCAGCTACACTAATAGGTTAAATAATTTAACAAGGTCCTACGTCTGCATGACAGCTTTAATTTAGTGCCTAACTTTCCCTCTATGCTGAAGTAGTTTCGAGGTCAGCTGTACTAAACAAATGCTAGCCTAAAGAAAGAGTTAAGCTGTGCAAATAGTTCCCTGAACTGGGAAGCACGTAACTAGCAGATAACTCAGTTATGCTTAAACTTTTCATAGATGTTATTTCTTTCATCTTCTGGATTTTGGAAATTAAACTCCCCACTGTAGCAATCACAATGACATATGTGCAGCCCCCATTAGGAGAAAATATTTTCTGAGCTGGGATCTGAGATTGAACTCGCATATATCAAGGCTTAGACATTTTTTATCGCCTGCTAATACACGTGCAGGAACACTGTTTCTGAGGTTTTTTTCCCCCTTTTCTTCAGAATATATTATTTTTAAGGGAAAGTTGAATTAAGTTTCTTGTCTTTGGCTTTTCTGTTTTCCCTTCAGCTCTGTATTGTCATACCTTGCCAGCTAATCTCACTTTCCTTGTGAATAGCATACCCTACCATTTAGGTAAAAATGGTTTTCAGAAAAAATATGTCCTATGAGATGTTATGACATTTTGTGAAACAACATAATGCAGTGTGACTGATGCAGATGGATATGCCCCATAAAGCTGAGAGATTTAGATATGTAGTTTCCCCCCCAAAAAATCACTTCATAAAGCAGTTTTGTTTAAAATATCACTTTGAAATCCTATTTAAACTCCTTCAAATAGATAGAAAATTTACTCAAACTTTTATATAAAAGGGTTTTTACCCG
Source organism: Machaerirhynchus nigripectus (assembly GCA_013397975.1). NCBI lineage: Eukaryota > Metazoa > Chordata > Aves > Passeriformes > Dicruridae > Machaerirhynchus > Machaerirhynchus nigripectus. Next base: position 622,223 of record VZRQ01000740.1, read on the forward strand.
AATGCTTAGAGTTGTTCTATGTTCAATGCTTTTTACACCTCAGTGTGAAGTGAAAAAAAGTATACAATATCTAAGAAAACACCTAGCTAATGTTTCCTTCTTTACTCCCATCCCTGAAGGAAGAGAAATGCTTTAGTGGGATCAATAGTTATAAATCATTACAAGTTATTTGAGGTTTTATTTCATCTACTTTTATTATAATGTCCATGCCATCTGCTGTACATATTGAGCTTATTACACTAATTCATTTTGCAAGCGCCAACCTCTGAGTGAGAGGTGTCAGAGGGCAATTGATTAAGGGATATTTGTTCTGTTACAGCTTTTTCCTTAATTTCTCTCTGTAAGGATTTCAGGTTGAGCAAGTGAGCTGACATGATAATGGGACCTCAGGTCTGGAGATAAATGAGACATGTGACTTTGTGCATTCATAAATATCAGAACATCTTTTAAGCTAGCGGCGCTGTGAGGGGCAGTGGGTGTCAGATGTGGGTTAGTACAAGGTTAAATACATGAGGTTGTTTCTCTTCTGAAAAGCTGAAAGAGAATGGATGCTTGGCATAAGAAGGATAGCTCAATCTAGGAATCTACCTCCCTTATTATCTCTAGTTAAATGGATTTTGTGTGATGGCCTAGGACAAAGAGGAAAACTGGAACAAAGAAAAACTCGAAAGGTTCTGTATTACAGCATGAGATTACAGTTCTGTAGTGAGCGAGTACTCACACAGTGTGGAGTACGTGTATCTCTTCCTCTAATTAAGCGTTGTTTGGTTCTAAACTTTTTAGGCCTAAAGTGCATGTCCTCAAATTCTTGCTTTCCACGTTTGCAATATACCAACGTTAAGATAAACGGGTTATAGATGCTTGGAAAAAAATCCATCACATTTTCTCCATCAGTTTATCTCCATCGTGTCAAGAAGAAATGAAGGGACACGTCATGAATATTAGACTTGCTTTGTTACCTTAGAGCAATTCGTCCAAGTATGAGAGTAGTCTGAATATTTAAAAACAAATGCAAAAGTTGCAACTGCAACTTGAGCTTCATCCTATTTTGATCTATTTAAAATGAACGTGTCCATCATGTCTGAGGTCCTGGCACTATACATACAGCTGAGTAACATTTACACACTTGAACAGTTCCACTAAATTCAATGGAAAACCATGAAAAAAATTTATTTAGTGGATATTGGTGCTGTATCCTTTAAGTGCAGACAGCCATGCATGGATACGTCAGTCTGAGATCCTCTCTAAAGGTCAGGACAGCATTTCAGCACAGGTTTCCTCATCCTCACCAAACTGGACAATGCAATACAGCTGAGTTCAATCACTTTGAGTTATGGCCCTGCATTTTCTGCATGTGTTTTTGAAGGCTTGGCTCTCTGCCACATGCTATTAGCAGCTCTCATGTACAACTTACATCTAGCTTGTGGCCCCTTTAAGTTCCAGCCATTGCAGGCTTCAAATGCAAGCCTAGTCACTGTCAAATTGCCCTCTGTGTGTTCCCTCACATCGTTTCCATTGTGCCAGCAAAGTACCCACACTGCCATATTTCATTGGGAGAAAGACTGAACATTTCCATTTATTGAGATAAAATGGTCCTTGGACAGTCTTGGTTTTACGTAAAGTTTTATTTTAGCGAAAAACCACTTCAAACACCAATTCTGCTGATTCTCAAGTACATTACACTGAAGTTAAAAAGACTTAGACTGAAAAGTCTAAGTTAAACTTACTATCAGTGGTACCTCCCAGCTTCTTACAGAATCTGAGGCTGAGACCTTTACTGTTATAATACCTCTAAATGCCTTGAAGCTGCAATGAGTGTATTCTGCTTTTGTTCATGAAGAAAATGCAACATGACACCACCCAGCCTGGTTGTGCATCTAGTTTCCTCAGTTCACAGGCTCCTGTTTTCCCTGTTATTAGGTGCTTTACAGCTCCAGTGCTAATTGCACAAATTGATTCATTTACAGCAGCACAACAGAAAACAGGGCGACAATGGAGACAAAAAGATTGCAGTAAGGCATTGCAACTGGTGTACTGACGGATGCTGAATAGAAGTGCCAGCTGTGTCTTGTGAAAAGAGAAGACTGAAAAAGAAAATCCCAACAAGGACTTTGTGAGTTCAGCTACATTTTGGTGTCTGCAGGGAAGAAAACAGCTGAAAGGATTACTGAGAGCTTCCCACCTACCAGGTCATGCCACCATCCTGTGTAGAGATATGGGGTGCTGTTATTGCTACTGCAGTGTGTACAGTGTGGGATTTACTGCTGCATTAAGAACAAAAAACTTTCTTTCCTGTCTTCGACAGAGCCTTAGTTTGTCTTTCTGTACCCATATCCCTCCAGTGAGATTTCTCTGCAGCTTACCAAACTTGCAGCACCAAATCGGCAGCACTAAGACCACAACTGAGTCAGGAGTCTTGACTGCTGGGTAACTCTTCTGCTGGAGAGTAAACAAACTCCTTTATAAAATGCAGTCTCAGGAGAGTTCTTCTCCTGTTGGCACAAACTGTGAAGCATATCCTTTTCTTGCAACACAGGGAGAAAAAGTAATACCTCTTTGCTCTAATCTCCCCTGTAGCAATCTAATATATTCTTACTGGCACAGGCAAAGCCACTGGCTACCAGCTGGATCTATGTTGAAGGTTTGTAGGACCTGTGCAGAGATGGTGAAGGCTGGGCACATGGGAGACACACCATTTCCCCTCTGGCAGTTTCCACAAAGGAGGTCCCACAAAGAGTTTAAAGCCATCTTCCTCTGGTTGGAACCGGGGATGTGTGTAAATTTGTTACCACCATGTTCCCTGCCATTTGTGCAGCTGCCCACTGCAGAGCCCTTGTCTCTTGTGTAGCCTCCTGGACAGGCCTACGGTGCTCACCTTGATTGACACAGACAAATCTTTCTCAGTATCTAAAACTCTGATCTAAAGCTTCATCCCATGGGTCAACTCCTAGAGCTAAAAAGGATTGTGGAGGACACAGGCAAATATTCGAAAGTCTCAGCCCAGAGGTTTCTGTAATTTAATAAGGACAAATAAAGCATAGAAAAAATGATTATCAGGAGCATTTTAGCAGATTAGCACCTCACATATTGAAAGAACTACAGAGTCTAAATATTGCAGCATGAACATCTTGCTTGTCTATGAGCATGGGCGATACTGCAAACCACGTAGGAGTTAGATTTTAGATGGCTGGGATGCACAGTTAGCTTAAAGAGCCACGGTCATTATTTTTAGACACGGCTGATTAATTTGCTTTACGAAGACTGAAATGTAACATAATGTATATAATGCAATTAGAAAGCTGTGTCTCTATTAATGCAGTAGGCAAAATGCAGAGATAAGCTTCTGAGAAGCAGTAGGAGTCTAATAATTATTTACACCTTTATCCTGAACTGGGAGTTCGTGGACTACAACCTGGAAGTTTGATCATTTGAGAGGCTTGTGCACTAATCATTGCATTATTGATTTTCCCTCAAATTCCACACCTGAATGTGTCTTGCTCGGTTTACATGACAGCCTAGAGTGGAACAGGACATGACTATATGCTGAGGAGCTCAAAAAAGAGGACAAACATGCAGCAACTGGGTGCCACATCTGGAAAGCAAAGAAAATTGGATTTTCCTCCATACGAGTTTATCTTCTCCCAGAGGAATGGCATTGCAAGGCATCCAAGAAGCACGATGCAAAGGAAGCTGTTTCTGCTCTGGGTTCATCCAAAACACGGTAATTATATCGTATGTAGCTCAGAGAAGTCATTCTTTCAGCACCCCTCTACCAAGACCACAAGGTTAACTTCTCATCTTGGCTATGGGCTCTAGCAACAGACACAATATTAATTTTTCTCCAGACTAGTAGCTAGATGTTGTCAGTTCCACATTAGGGTTAAAATTCTGGCCTAATTCTAGTCCTGTACATTGCATAGAAAAAGTAATGTTAAAAAAGACAAAACCAAAAAACCCCAACTCAACCCTCCTGTGATTTGAACTCAGGTTTGAACCTGAGTTGATGGACAGTTGTTTAAACCAATACCACTTCTTGAAATTCACATATTTAAACCGTGTAGGAGCCCGGGAAATCTCCTCTTCCTTCCGGCTTTCAGGCTGGTAAGAGGACTCTGGCCAGCAGGCCCGGCTGGGCCCGGCTGGGCCTGGCTACTCAGCCCGGCAGGGGCTGGGGCCAGACCCCCGG
>VZRQ01000740.1:626718-691614 GCA_013397975.1 Machaerirhynchus nigripectus
GAGAAATAGTGGAGTAGCTGTGATCCACTTGAGAAGCTTGAACAGTCAGGGATAGTGATGAAATGAAGACCCCTTGCTCCCAGGGGAAAAGAAGACCTCTGTTCCCGAGATGAAGATGCCCCTGGAGGCAGATGATGGGAACCTTTGCTCTTGAACTGCTTATCCTTAAAATAATACCCCATTATCTAAGACTGAACCCTCGAAAAAAGCTGTGGGAAAAGCTGTAAGTCGAGGGAAGGGACTTTTTCACATGCCAGCAGAAAACCACCCTGGGTGGCTGCTTTTGTGCTGTGGCACTGGAAGCCACGAGAAGACTCCTTCTTGTGGAGAAGCCCCATAGCATGGGCAAAAGAGACTCCTCTCCCTAAGTGAACTGATGAAAGACTATTATAGAGTTGGTAAACTGACTGAAATAATCCCAAGTTTGTGCCTTTATGTTGTAACTGAGAAGAGGGGGAAGGATGGGGGGAAAAGAAGTGTTCTGAAGGTGTATTTTGACTCTTATTTATCCTTTTTCTTTTAGTTTAGTTACTAAACTTCTTTATATTCCTTAAGTTTGGAGCCTGTTTTGCATTCCTCCTAATTCTTATCTCACAGAAGGTAAGAAATGTGAACAAACCCACTACACCTCCCAAAAAAACCACCCCAACAAAAAAAACCCTCCAGACAGAGCTTGTTCATAGTTCTATTTAATAAATTGCATGAGTCTTGTTTTATTCCTTCAACAGTTTTGTTCTCCTAGCTTGTTTCTCATTCACCAAGGGGCAAGCATGAAGCAACTGTACTGGGAGGTGGGGTGTCAAAGCATGTCAGCTTGCCAAGGGATATGTTAAACAGGAACTAAGAGTATAAGGATTAAAAAAGGTCAGATTTGGAAAGCACCCTACAGACAAATGAAGTAAATCAGCTGAAGAGACTTAACTATTGTCTAATTGCAGTAGCTATTTATAGAATTGAATATAAGGTTTTCTTTCCCGTGCTTAGCAAATTGCAACTAATGGGTCTCTAAAACTTAAGCTCTATTTTATTTTTTGGAACAGTGCTGGAGAACTGATTAGTGTGTGCTTACACAGAAATGCATAAAATAATCTCATTATAGTAATGCATGTGCTGTGACTGAGGGGTGATTTCTGCCCAGACTGTGTCCTGTGTTTCATTGTAACTGATCTTTTAATAAACAAACAGGAAATAGTGCAAACAAGCAGCAGTGGAGCAGGCATTCATTCATCTACTAAGAACTTAAAAATGGGTATGTGAACACCCTTATTCTAGAGGGATTTTCTAGAAGAGAAATAAAAAACCTCAATCTCCATGATGCATTCTATCCTTGACTCCTTTCTGTATTAGAGCCCAGAAATATCTGGTATCATGATAAAGTTTTCAATAATTGACACAGACGTGTTTGCGTCCTGCACCATTTCAGTTAATGGAGAGCTCCAGGGAGCCAAGATTTTGCTTGTTGTGTATTCATTTATTATTCATTTAAAGAACGTGGCCATTTGCCAGTAGGAACTGAAATGAAATCACCACCTTCACGCAGGCAATCCAACAACCCTCCAGTCGCAGTGACATTCAGTTAGTAATGGGTTAGTTCAGTTTTAATCCGCTGCCTAGAGATGAATAACATTAATTATTGTAATTGGTAGTGACAGTAATGGATGCAACATTTCCAGGGCTAATTTACTCTACTTTTGTATCATGCTAATGTGGCCATTCTGCTTCAGTACCCGAGATAACTAAAACCAGTTCAAATGTCTGTCTGCTATACAACGCGGTGTAGTGCCTGCACGTCCTGAGACTTGCAATGTATGGGATGGCATAGAGCTGCTGTGCTTAGGCAATCGATGGGACCAAATGGTATTGCAGCATCATGAAATATTCCATGTGAACCTATCTCACATTGGCAGGAAATGTTCGGTCTGGCAGCTGAGCTGAGAAAAAATTATTGGTTTGATTAAACAATAATAATAATAAAGAACCCACTTACAACAGGTGAAAATAGGAACCAGATTAAAGTAGGTCATTTTATTATTATTTTGCAGTGTACAGATTCAGAACAATGATTTGACCCAAGGTTTCTTACCTCTCAAGTAAGTCTCTCAACTGCTAAGTTATTAGCTGGCCTCCCTCAGGCTGGGACATCCTACAAGGTCAATGTCCTAAACAGTTAATATAACTGGGACTTGATGACTTTAAAGTGCTGAAAGCTGAACTGGTTTTTGGTATCTTTTGCTGGCAGTTGAAAATTTAAAACACAGCTGAGAACAAATTTGTGTTTCCTTGAAAGAGTTCAGAAAAAAATTAACACATAAATAAAATCTAACTAAATGTATGGACACACATACATGTACACATATTCAATCAGCACCTTGTAATTATGAGCAGCAAAGAGTACCAAAAAAGCAAAACAGAGGTAAAGAATCCCAGTTATTTTGCCAATGTAGTATATGGCATCTCAAGTATTAGAAGACGCTTCCATACACAAAAATTGAATTTAAGTCTGTTCTCCTGAGGTACATTAAATTAGATTATGTTTTTATGTACTGACTGGAAAGAAAAAATGCAGAGTCATGAAACAAACAATCAAAAATAATCCAAAAATATTTTTATAGTTAGTCTGACTGCTTCCAAAAAGGCTTTTATGAAAACAAATCAGCATCAGAATTACATCAAATTCTTCATCAGTTTTTCAAACTTCTGACTTTTTTTACTGCTTTTTTACTTAAATTTGAAGAAAATTGATACTATTTAAAAAGGCATCCTATTTGAAAATACCTCTATTCATTCACAAGGTAAGTTGAATTTCTGACTTACAGAGAATGTATAAAAGACAGCACAGTTCCTACCCAAACCAAGCATGCCTCACACCTGAAGACTACTGACGTTCCCAGTGAAAGACACACGTAGCAATGCATGGGACAGGAGTCTGAGTAGAAAAAGTGGTTAAGCTGAGGGGCAGATCCCTCCACCTGCTGATGACCCAGAAGGGGAAGGCACAGGATGGGAAGTGACGATTTGGGTTACCAGGCCCAGATCACAGCTGGCACATATCTTTGTGCCATGTCAACACGTCAAAAGGAGTTAAGCTCCAACTAGTCCCCTCTGGCTGCTCCAGAGTGTCCCTCTTCTCATGCTCAGAATCTTTGCTCTTTTACACAGCCAAAAATTATTCATTGCCTGTTTAAACCCATTTGTTCCTGTGCCAACGTTGTCCTTTGGTTCAAATTGCTCTCCTCCCTCCCTGGTGTTTACCCTCGTAATGTATTTATAGATAGCAATCAGATCCCATCTCAGCTTTCATTTTGCTAGGCTAAACACGCCAAGCTTTTCCCAGTTTGCTCTCATAAGACAGGCACTCTATTCCCCCTGTTCTCCTCACAGTCCTCCTCCCCACCTGTTCCTGTATCAGTTGTTGTCTTATGGTAAGAACAGACACCCACTTGATGAGTGAGGTCCCCTCTCCTTTAGGTGCCATGCTTACAAGAGGTAGGGATGAAGGTCCTCATCCCAGGGAGCAGTGGGGGAGAAGGGTGCAATCCAGGGAGCTGTGCCCAGCAGGTTCAGGTGCTGTTACCTGCCCCAGCACTGCTGCCCATGGACCCACTCATGTGTGTCTATGGGTTAGCCTGCCACTGCACTTCACGGGGACACTCATTATGGGATGTGCCTGGGACATCCATCACAGGATAAAATGACCCACACTACTTCAGCCCTAGAGCAATGAGATGTATACTCCTTGGGAATAACTAAATTAAAAGGATGCATTAATAGGGTTACTGCTCACATTTTCTGACAACATATTTCCTTTGTACTATTTATAAATCTTACATGAAGAATTATTTTTCAGATTCTCATCTGGCATACATTGATGAAGCTTCATTAGCTACAGTGAAGCCCATCACTGCACCAGCCAATCAGTGGACTATTTATTAATTAAGTTGTAGAACATGACTTTGAAGGGCACTTTTTTCCCCTCTACCTAATCCATCCAACCATATTTCTTCCCTCACTTTCCCATGGAAAAAATATACTCTTCAGATTGTTGCCAAAACCTTCATGATTCACTATATTGAAATAAATCTGACTTTCTGGGAATTTATAGTCAGGGACGCTAAACTGAGTCTGATTAATCTGAGATTTGAAGGGCTGCAGCCCAGCTATAACTTTCAGTAAGGAGCTGTAATTACAGGTTAAGTATGGCAAATCCAGACTGCTCAACATTGCTGTATTGATTCCTTTAAACCATTAAATATGGAAGCTCAAATTCATGCGCAAAGGCAACAGTTTTGAAATCCCAGCAATTTAGGAGGATTATGTTTCCAAATGTGGTGTGGATGGGAGAACACTTGTCTAACTAATGGCTTCTTTCTGCTGGAGAAACTCAAGATCAGGATGCACAACCAGGACTTTCATTTTATTTTAAGAAGGATGATCTTTTTTTGAACTTCCTCCACTGTTTTTCAGCCATATTCTGATGAAGGCAGAGAATTATGAGGGGGAGATAGGGTAAAAAACCTCTCACCACAGCCACGAACCCAGTGATGTTCCCGGCTGCCATTCTGCTCAACATTATGATTGCACTGTCAAAAAATCAAGGACTGAAGGACTCAAAAAATCAATTCACTAATTCTCCTTTCTATGCTTCTCCAGGGGCAGGGAACCTCTCCCTCCTACCATGGAAGCTAAGTAACAGATAATAGAAGGACTATGATGTGCTGCTGATTAGCTGGGATCCCAATCACATTGGAGTATGTAATATAAAAACATGTTAGTGGTGAGACCTAGAACTGATGCTCCTCAAGCCTCATTAGAGCACCCTCAGGATGCTTTCACCTGCTTTGGCTACTCCTTTCTGTCCCATCTCATGCTGGCAGGACCATGGCTTGCATCAGCTGTGTGTGACCGCTCATCCTGAGGAGGGGGATTGCACAGTTTTGAGTTTTCTACCTTAAGGTATAAGGGGAGGCATGTTGGGGAAGGTGGGGTTGTTTCCTGTGCCCATCTGAGCAAAAGTGTGACAAAAAACGCCCCAGAGAACAGCGTCAAAAGCGCTGATTTCAGCCTTTTTTCCTCCTTTAATTCAGTGACAGTTTTGATACTTGTTTGAAAAGATTCTCTAAGATCAGGGTTGTTGTGTCTTTGTGCCTGTAATTGTATTAGAAGTGCCATGCAGCCTTTTCTATAAGCTAGAATATTGGTATTATGTGTCATCTGTGCAAAACACTTATGAGATCTAGTCCATAATTACAGCTTTCTAATATCATAGGAGAACATTTCTCAGACCTACTAATTATGCTGCCCTTTATGGTCCATCTTATTGATTAAACATCTGTTAGTGTTTTGGCAAAATGAGAATTCACTTGCAATGCTATGTGTCTGGTATATTAAATTCTGTTTAAGTCAGCCCTCACTACAAGTTTGAGATACATGTATTGTATCTCCTTAATTGTATCTTAGTATTTTTTGCCTCTGTTTGTTGTTTGTACTGTTTGCTGGAGAGCAGGAGAGTGTTCTAGTGTTTTCTTTACAGCAAAGTCAAATTATATTCCCTTAATTCTTTTGCCACACTTGAGCCATTTCAGGTGGACAAATGCTTGGGAACATTGTAAAATAATAAGTTAATACAGTTACTTTTTTCCCCTATGCCACAATCCAATCACACAGTAAATTTTATCTTTTGTGGCAATGTCAGAGAAACTGACGTACAAAGTGAATAAGGGAAAGAAAAAAAAAACCATACACACACACAAAAAAAACCAACCCAAAAAACCCCCCAGAAACAACCAAACTTTTTAATTAGACATTCTTAATTGTGAAGAAATTCCTTTTCAAGGATCAAAATAAAAGGATTTTTGAACAAGATCCCTCTGCTCCTACTCTTCATAATTCAAATTAAAAATGCAAAAAAAAAAAAAAGATGCTAGTATGCTGGTAACCTCTGGGAAATTAAAAGAGCAGCTCTTGAAAAGGGATTGCAAAGAAGCAATGCAGAGTCCTTCTCTCTTTCCATCCCATGTGCTTACTAAAATACTAAAATACTTCTTCACAAAAGAAAGACAAAAGCTGACACAAATTGAGAGGAGGAGAGAGTCTGTTTCACCGCTGTCCAATGCAATTTCAAATTGACTTATCCTTTCTTTATCTCATTTGCTGACTGATAAAATCTTGACAGTATTAAAAAATAATCTGAGTCCTGTTGCATGACTTGTTTTCCTTCTGCAAATGTTACATATATGGATTGGAGAAATGAAAAAATGCTAATACCCATAAGTTGTCACATCACGAAAATGTGGACCACCTTTTCCCCCAAATCACATTATGTCTGGATGATTTTGCAAAGATCTGTGAGCTGAGCTTGTATTCAGTTTCAAGATGAAAGGAACTGACCCAAAAAGAAGGAAAATTAAATCACTTCTCCCCATATTTTATCCCTTTGACATTTACTTTCAGTACCCCTCCTTCCATCATCTCCTTCAGTCTGACAGTTACAGTATCAACACTGAAATGCCACCTAGCAAAAAAAAAATAACCCCTTCATTTGTCTTTGATCCAGAGCTGGGTGAAGTCAAAGAGAGCCTTTCTGCTGAATTAAGGATGTTTGGTCAGGTCCTTTGCCATTTATGTACGAGAATGGAAACCCTACTGTGGTGTTTTGGAGTCTGACTTGGCGGGTAAGAACAGCCTCTTCAGCTTCAGACAGAAACCCCACTTGGATCAAGGAACAAAAATGATCAGGGTCTTGAAGCTTTATCTAAACCCAAGCTCAAGACAACTGCTGGGAAAATGTGCACTACTGTTATTGACTGCCAAAATGCAATATGAACAAGCCAAGGGAAGACAAAGAGAATAATAACAAGAACAAAAAGTCACACGTGGATTCCCATAACCAACACAATTAAAAAATAAATGATAGAAAAATTAAGCTACCTGACCCTGAAACTGTCTGAGAACCAAAGCCCTCTTGGACATGATACTGTTCACAGTATTTTCCAAAAAAAATTCCCAAAAAACCCAAGAAAATTAATTCTTCCATTAACCTGTATGTCTTTATACCTGTGCAAGGATCTGAACAAACTGGTTCCTGCCATAACTTTACTACACAAAAAAGTATAGGAACAGAAAACCAGCTGTAGAAGTTGTTATTTTGACTCAATGGAGAATAAATAGCACATTAATATCAACACTGGAAGCTTCATGTTTCTTCTGCTGCAAAGCTTTAATCTCACAGTCACTAAGTCAATGATTAAGCATCAGTGCCTTCAAAACTGCAGAGTCAGAGCCATGTAGAGTCATTTATACATCTAAAAATTGAATCAGACATATTTTAAATATCTTTAAAATAATGTTCTGCAAATGCCTCAAGACCACTCTATTAAGATCATCACCTCAGGATAAGAAAGAAATTCTGTCTTATCTAAACTTGTGACCATACTTCCATCAATGAGGATTTCATCCTAGGCCACTGATCACCACCTTCATTGCTTGAGAGTGCCAGCTTGGTGTTCCTCCTAAGTTTCTCTTACCATTCAGGTTTGTTTTGCTGTCAAACAGTACAACCCCCTGAGGCAAAAAAAATATGGTCTTCTAACTATCTGTTTCACTGGTCGTCTTATATTGCACCCAGTGAAGACTGAGTGTAGAGGGTCTTCTCCAGGGGCAGAAACTGGCTCCTTGCTCAGGCAACAGTCAGGGGCAGTTCCCCATAGCTTCTACTATGTTATTGATCCCCTGCTTTATGCAGTAATGCACCTAGGCACTGATCTGGGGAGTTACACTCTGCAGAAATCTAAGGGAATGTTTCCAAACAGCTGGGACCAAAGGAAAAGGAACCCAACCACATATATATGCATATATGCATACATACATGCATACATATACTATAACATGACGAGCAGCAGGCAGAAAAGCATGGGAATATATAAGTGTAAACTCTTTTGAATCAATTGGATTTTTTATAAAAACTTATTATTCTAGTAAACAGGGGTTTTTTTCTACTTAAATCTGTGTTTTTAATTACAGACAGTGTAAGATTTAAGAAGAACTTGATTTTAATATTGAGTCAGTTCTGACTCCAGAAATGTGGAATAGCAAGAAGGATGGGTGAGCATTTCGTATTCTTTGTGACGTGCTCCAACACAGAGGTATACTCAGACAGTATATTTATTTCTAGTAGCCAGCTGATTTACTGTTGCTTTGATTTGCCCTGCTGAAAAGTTCTTCAAATTTCCCCTTGTGACCCATCTGATGCACAAAGTGTCCAGGGGGTGGCTTATGGCTTAAATGCAACTCCACTGAAAAACTTACAACTGCTGTCATGATTAAGTGAACAGCTTTAGCTTTAAATATGAATGTCCCCAACTACAGAAGGCATTTAAAATATGCTTCAGTGTAAGGAACTCAGGGACATCCTCACTCCAGCTTTAGGACAAAAAAAAAAAAAAAACCCAAAACAATTTTTGCACTAGCTAACAGAAAGGTTCCTGCATCAAGCCTTGTGGAAAACTACCTTCTTCAGGAAATATCCTATCAAGACAGTGTATGAGAGACAGGGAAAAAAAGACAGAAATTGAAGGCTTCATTAAAACTTGCTGCTGGTCTCGAGGGTAGGAAGCAGAAGAAATTGCATAAGTGGCCATGATTGTGCTGTGCCTCAGTCTATTAGCTTCCTGTGGGCTGTAAAAACACAGGTGTGATTTTTTTCTTATTATTAGAAGAAATATCCTCCACACTGTGAGTTAAGTACGACCTGCATTGCTGTCTGTTGGCCCCTGCGTACAAGAAAGTGGCAGCATGGGACACTTCCCGGTGGCCTGAGCAGGAGCTTTCATGCCCCTTCCCATGTCCTAGCTGCCCAGAGGAAAGGCTGGGGATCTGCTGGGATTTGATTTCCTTCCCTCACAGTTCTCCAGAGCTCCTCCCAGAGTTGCACTAATATGTGCTGTTGTGAATCTCGGCTAAATCCCACCCTAAGCTGTGGGTCCTTGGCCAGTTTTGGCTTGGCAAAGCCAGCTATCTCCTTCAACTCTGGGAAAGGGTCTGCACAAGGAAGGGTTGAATCTCTTTTCACAGTGAAAGATCTGACACGCCAGAAAAATCTTAAAATTTTGCTACAAAAAGTTGCATGCTTGTTTCATGGTTGTACAGACAGATTTAACAGACTGAAGACTTCAGCTCTAGACTGGAAGTGTAACTCAGGCAGCAAAAATGCATTTTGTAATCCTTTTGTTGGAGAATTCTTTGCTTCTGCTTGTTTTGGGTAGCATGTGCTGGATACATGATGCACAATACTTAGGTTAAGTCATGCACAAATTTGTAGAAATTGGATCCATTATCTGAAAGAGCAGTCACAAAAGAGAATTATCACAGTACAAGTTAGCTTGCATCTGTTCTAACAGGCAGCTCCTGCAGAAGCTGTATTCAAGACACTTCCCTCTACTTCTGAAACAAATTTCAGTGTATTGGGTAGTGCTGAGCCCTCACCTTTGTACCAGTACAGGTCTTAGAGTAAAACCCTGACTTTGCTGTCTTAGGCTGAAGCCATGTATCGTTGCCTCAGCAAGCAGTTGAGTCTAATTTCACTTTACATCAAGCAGACCAAAAATCCCATTTGAAAGGTGACAGGCCAGTGCATTAAGCAATTGCACCAGTGGTGGGGTTAAAGTGGATAAATTATATAAGACTAGAGCCTGACACTAAAAACCACCAGCTGGATCAAGGACGTTTCTATCCATTCTGGCTCATTAGACTTAGGACAACAAGGTCAGCTATGTTAAATTTAATCACAGGCCTTCCTACAGGGTATGGTAAATATGTTGGCTAATTTTTCATACCATATCTCAGATAATCTATCACCCACAGCTTGAGAGGTAGCTTGCTTTTGTTTAAAGTATCCACTCCACTTATGGCCAGTTAAGACAAATCTTTATTGTTTTTCAACCAGGATGAGCCAAATTAATCACAAGCATTTACCTCCTTCCTCCCCTATTAAAAACAAAGGGGTTGTAGTTCATGTATGTTAGCACTCAGCTTGGCATCATCTTTTTAATGGAAAAATAAACTGAGCTGTCTATTCTAAATTGAACCAAGCAAAATAAATAAGCAAACAAGATTTTTCTTTGCTGTAGGTACAGGGACCGTGTCCGGAATGAAGAAGGATAATTAATTTGAAACTCTTTGGGGAAAAGAGTGTCTTTCTGTACTCTGTTTTTAAGGTCCCTAACACAGTGGGGGTCTGTTCTATTACTACAACTTCCATGCACTACAGTAATAAAAATAATAATACTGTGAAAGTTATTTAATGTTAAATCTTCTTGGGTGAACTGCATCTCTCTCCTCTGGAAGGTCCACTGTCCCTAACAGAACAGTGTCATACATGAAGACAAGAATGGTATGAACAACTTCTGTGCTCCTGGCTCCTGATGCAGCTCTTGGGATGCATTTTATAATAATTAGGTATAAAAGCTAACGTGATAAAGTGAAGGTAGTAACATCTCTCCCTTCTGCTGCCAAACATCGTCCTGGAGAAACCGGTGAAATGCTCCCTTAGAGTACCATTCTGATTTGCTACTGCCAGAACATCAGAGCAGTCCAGGATTGCATTTGTGTACTTTCCATTTCTTGGAACCACCATTTTCCCATTTCTGTGTGTTTGAAAGCAGCCCTTGCGGGACATTGTGCTGGTCCTAATCACCAAAGGCCATATAAAAGAGGCCCTACTGTGGGAAGCATCCACTGCAGCTGTTGCTGCACATGCTGCCTTGATAACAGGATTGGTGATTTAAAGTGAGCCAACTCATTATGCTGAACTGCTAAGATGATATTACTTACCATTAATTTAACTGTAAATTGCTATCTAGAATCTAGAGGAAAACATCAGTCCCGGATATCTTTATCTTACTGATTTAAAAGGCTGTGTCTGAATCTGCTTCCTCAGAAGCAGGGTCCCCATGGTTCCAACACACCCAAGAGAAAATGGAAAGGGCCTGTAGAATAAGAATACATAAACATGCAACTTAGAAGTGCTTGTGAAAGGGTCAGCTCCCTTGGTGCTGTGAAGCAGGCCTAAGCCAGGCTGTAAGTAATGTCTCTAAGTTGCTTATTCCCTTTGGAAATGGGACTTTCCTGTTGGAAAGACTCTCTAGTTGTAGCAATGGGGAACAAAGCCGACAGACCCCCCTGTATGCCGAAGAAGAGCCCATTTATTGCCAAAAATCGCCCCCTCTTTATGCCCTTCATCTCAGCTGGACACAACCAAAGCCAAGCCGCAGCCTAACAGAACTGAACAGCAGAAGGGCACCCATTGGCTGGCACAGCTGCAGTGCTGCTGCCCATGCGTCCTGTCACCCAATCAGCTTCCCGATCATGTGCTGTGCACGCGTTCCTCCAGCCAATCACAATCTCCCTTCCAGCTGTCACTCAGCTGCCTCTCAGCCCTCAGCCAACTCCCGGCCGTGCAGCCGCAGCGGGGCCTTTCCCACAGGGCCTTGTGGTGAGCACAAGCCTCAGCCATTTTAACAGATGGAACCCCATATTCCACACGCTAGGAACTTCTCCAGTTGGCAGAAAATTACAGATGACACCACACTGCTGAAACCTCAGAAGGCTACACTTTTAATGCTAAGTTATGGTTTAGCACCAAATTGCATGCAGGTGGTTTTATCTGCAGATGGTTCTCGGTGATGTAGCTGGGCATCAGCTCATCAGAGATGTACCAGCTATGGAAAAGTCAAGCTCAGTTACCAGGAATAGCATCTGAGATACCCTGTATAATTATTACCTGTAATTAACTGTACATCCTAGATACTCCAGTATAATATCCAGCATTTAGGTAGATTCTTATGAGTGACAATTTTTCAGTAGCAGTAAGTGAGACTTGAAGCCTGACTATGTATTGCTCTGCAATTTGCTAAATTATATACACTGGGATGACTGAGTGTTACAATGCCCAACACTGTGATTTAGTAGAACTTGACACTCACTTCAGCCCTCTATTTTCCTGCTGGTGCATAAAGACAAACAACTTGCTTTAAGATGGGGTGATTATGCCTTTGTATTTGTATCACTTTTTTTCCTGTGCAAGTTCCTACACCATGAAGAAAACTGGAGAGATAACTTGACCACAAGGAATAAGGGGAAGTTTAAAAGATACACTTCTCGAAACCCTATCATCCATAAATGCAGACACTGGAAGCTGCTTTCTGTTTTCAGTAGAGGAAGGGAGAAGAAATAACATCCAATTAAAAGAACAAGGCACTGTTTAGGCAGCCAGGGCCAGGAAGCCTTTTGATGCAAATCTCTGCTGTATTACCAAAGCCACGGCAACAATGCTGATTTATGCCAACAGATGAATATCAGACATGAGTTAGAATTTTTTACCCAGACCATCTGTTACAACGTCTTTATGCTTAAAGTTTCCTGGGGTTCTTTAATGACCAATAGTCAGTGTGTTCATGGGTTTTATGCCTACTCCAAAGGACAACACACTGCAGGTTTTGTAGAATGTGGATACTCCTAATCTCATGCTGAGGTGTTGATTCACGACAGATTTGGCACAGTATTGATGCATTTCACTGAATAAACAACACATTTTCTTTAAGCACTCTAACATTTCCTGGGATATCTACTGTCCAAATACCTATTTTATTAAAAAAATTCTGACCTATTTATGAGTTCTGCAGATGAAAACACACCAATTTTATTTAATGAACAAAAACCGGTGCATAAACAACTCAGTTCTGAACGCTAAGATTGGATTAAAACCTTGTCTTTAGACCTATTGGAAGATTGTTGAATGGGTATCATAATTTTATACTACTGAACGTGTTTTACTATTCAGGATATTTTCCATGTCAAGTTCTATGACAGATTTGAGCTGATGCACAAGAAAAGTTTGAAGTACACTTAATTTCATATAAAGTGTCATAATGGCTCTGGGGTATCGTGTCTTCCTCACAGCACAACCATAATATGCCTGGTTAAGGCTCTTAAAAGTAGCTGTGATGAAGTGGACAGATAATCTGTCTTTCTCTCCAGAATGTCTGTGTTAATTTGCAAGTCTGAGGAACCAGTAAATTACTATAGCATTTCTTGCAGGTAATTAGCACACATACCCCTTGTTAATTTGGACTGAGGGCACTGAGTTCATAACTACACAAGTATTTGTCACTTTACAAATTCTAGTGATCCAGATTAGTCATCAGCTGGTTGGAAATGGAGAGCAGGCCTTGTAAATGCTCTGTCAGCTGCTTCAGTTCGGTCCATAACAAAACATCCCTTCAATCTGAAGACTTATTCGTGACTTACACAAAATGGATTGATGGTGTCAGTTCACTAACTGGTAGGAATATGTCCAGATCCACTGTCATGATCCTTATGGTTCGTGGTGAGCAAATTTCACTCCAGCCTGAAGAGAATCTGTGTGTCTGCAGACATGACACCCATTTTGTACTCAGTCACTGGAAGCCACTGCACAGCTCTCTTATGGACCTTTTCATTTTCTCTCAAAATCAAACATGTATTGTAGATATTTTTAATGGAACAGACCATCAGGTCTAACAAGAGTTTTTAATAAGGCATGGATGGGAAGCACCAGGTAATATTATGGGAAGAATGCCCTTTCTCCCCTTTACCTCCCAGTTGTGGGATCTGACATGGAGGCTGAGACAAATGTGCCTTCCATCATTCTGTGCCACCGTCTGAAAATGCATGAAAGCTTTTCATGGAAGCTTGAGAGAAAATAATTAAGAAGAGAACTGTGTCCCAAAAAAAACCCGGTACAAGGTTGTGTTCAAAGACTTCAGGACGCTGGGACAAGCTGCATTACCTGAGGATTGTCATGGCCAATCCAATTGTCTGGTCACTGACACAGTGTCTGAACTGGCAACCTCTGGTAAACTCATTGACTATCTCAAAAGGGAAGGTTGTGACCCAGGAAACACAAAGGTGGTTCATTTTCTCACACACAGCAGGAGGTTTGAGGCATATCAGTAAAGTCGTAAGTCAGTACAACTCCCAATAATGCTCTGTCTACTTTTAGAATGAGAATAACTTTCCAGATCTATCGTTCCACAGCTTTGTGTTTAGGACACACTGATCCTCTGGCCTGTAAAGGAAAGAGCGATGTCCTTTGTATCTTACTAATGAATTCTCACTGAGTTTAATGGGGCAGAGCCTCGCTGGTGTTAAATCAACACAGCAAGATGATTCTTTACTAAAGAAAGTGCTCTGATGCGTAGGACAATGAGGATCAGTTGGGAGGAGGGAGAAGAAGACACATGGGGTAACCTCAAGAGCATAGGAAAAAAACCCTGAAAACCTAATATATATAATTTTTCAGAATACTGACCAGTACATGTTCCTTTCCCTCATGTTTTCTTAACCTTCTTGATGCCTTTCAGGGAGACAGAAAGGTAAATAGAAAACACTCCCTCATCCTTTTCTGTATGCAAAGAGCAGTTTTCTGGAAGGCCATTAGGATAGCCCATGGCAGTGTGAGCATCCTGTGTTAATTTAAAAGCTCAGCTGGTGATCTCCAGGCAAACTTAAGGCCACTCCAGATAAAGTGTGAGCATGTGTATTTGTACAGTGAAAAAAGTCAGGGGTTTGTGTCAACAGCATTTTGCTTGATAGATCCTGCACAACTGAAGTACCGTGGCCAGTCCCTATTATGCCTTAAATTTCCTTGCTATCTGTTTTCTTAGGAGAATTTTTCCTTTATGGAATATTATTTTTGAGTTCTAATTTTCAAAGGCCCTCACTGTGAGGAGCTTTTCTCTGCTAGCACCCTTGTGGGGGGCCTTTGGCTTTTATTTAACATTCCAGCTGGATTTCTGGGGCATCACTTTAAGGGCAGAATCCCCCCAGGAATAACAAATCATCCATTTTGTTCCCTTTAACATTTGTTATATACTTCCTTACTTTCAACCAAGCAGTAACCATCACTGGCTACCGCTGTCAGCAACTCCTCCACTCCCCCACTTCCAAACACAGAAAGTACAAAAAACAGACTTAACTTCAGAGGTGGCAGTGGTGGGGGAGAACAACACAAGGAAGGAGGAACGGTCAAGCCTGTTATTGCCAAAACACAAGAATTCCAACCAGTGCTCAATGAAAATAAACAGACTGTTGAAAAAGAAGGTGAAAAGTGAATCAACGTTCTGCTGCCGCAGGGAAAATAATCTCACCATTTGCTTCATCATCTAAGCCTCTCCTCAGGACAGCACTGCGGCAGGTACATTCATCCTTTCTGAGAACATCTAAACATACGCTTAGAGATCAGCAGGCGTGCAGCTTAACTAAAGGCATTTCTTTGAACCACGGCCTATATGTTGCATGTTAAGATAAACATCTTTAAAATTATTTTACTGTTTGGGCATTTTTTTCACTAGCCATTTTAGGAGACAATGCCCTCTTTGACACTTAATCCCTCCTATTTGTCGCTTATCCTGGTTACCTGTGGAAAACTCACCTGTGTGCCTGACTGTCATCCCCTGACCACACAAACGTGCCTCAGATATCTAACCTGCCAATATAATTCCACTGTCTGACTGTGACTTTCCCTTCCCGTGCACCAAGAGCCACACAAGTGCATTTGCTGAAGGGTGAGGGACTTTAAAAACAATAGAAAACCACATAAACCAAGTGCAGATACAAGCTCCACCCTCTCTTTACCACTTGCACCCTGCGTAATCACTCTCACCACCACCTCATTAAATGCGCAGACTTAACACAGAAACACTGTTTCTGCGAGCTTTGCTCTGAATCACTTTGCAGAGATGCAAGTGATAAAGTAAGCTATGAGGGTGTGAAAAAACAATAGTCATGAAGCCTTGGTCTATTCCTGTTAGCTGCTGCACGTTACTCTTCTTTGGCAGAACCACTCTGATTTGCAGCTGGGTGAGGAAGATGCTGGTTGGAAAAGCAGCAGGTATGACTGGCAGGCAGGTGGGAACCCCTCTGCAGCTGGCAGTGCAGCCTCCTCTCCAAACTGCTGCAGGAGCAGAAATCTGTGCTCCAAAGATGGGAGAATGCCCTTCATTACCTGGAGCTGAAGTAAGAATTTGAGGTGAGTGGGTTAGTGTGCAGCTGACCCCTAACACATGCTTCAAGAGCACTGCATTTATTTGCAGAGAGGTAACAGGGTTTGGGCAGATTGACCGGTGTTTTGCTACTCTGGTGTCTTTGGACACACAGTCACACCCGGGTTACAAGTGACACAACTCTGGCAAGTCTGATCAGAGGCTGACTTTGTGTGACATGGATGGCAGAAGGGTGCAGTAGGACAAGGTACCATTCTTCCACATTTCCCCTGATATGTCTTGTTTTCCACCTAGAAAATCTGTGCTAAAGCAGATGGGGCCCATTTTTCTGGGGTTACTGGATACTCAGTGATGTTTGCTAAACATCTGGAAACATGGGTGTCTATTAACCTGCATATAGGCAGATCAGCTCAGGTCTAAAGGCATATGCAATCAGAACAACTCACCCATGTCCAGTGGACCCAGAAGTTCACCAGTGGTGTGGGAAGGGAGGAGTCTTGTAGTTCTCTTTAGGAAAGTTCAGAAAAAACCAGCATATTTAGGCTGTGGCTTAAAAAGGGCCACTGTACTTGCAAAGCCTCTGCCAAAGAGGTGCAGCCAGGCAGCCACTGCAAGCTGCGAATACTGTGGGAATACTGCTCCTCTTGCTTTGAAGAGCCAGGTTCTGGAAGCTTTGCTTCTTGACAGTCTTTCTGCTGCATCCCTTAAGAAAAGATTTCTGCTACTTTCCCATCACACTGTACACAGAAATGTGGTTTATTTGAGACCAGTTGAATTACAGTTTATAATGGCTCTATCAAAATCACACAGAAACTTAAAACATCCGTATGTGGGTGCTTGACCTGAAAACAGTGAAAAAAACCCAACCCAAACAAAAAAACCCTACCTGCATCATCAAGTTGCTGTATAAAAATAAAGCCAGCAGGTAAAAAACGTTGCTTATGGGGGATGATCACAAAACACGCCAGCATCAAGCGCTGCATTGTGCTGATGCCCGTGTATCAGACTTGCTCTCAGTGGACACAGCTGAAGAACTGCAATGGCTCAGTTGTCCTTAAACTCTGGCTTGTACTACTAAGAAAAAATAAAATCTTCATTGAGTGTAGGGTATATTTGGCTCTGAAAATCCTGCCTCCAACTGAAGGAAAATCATAAATACTCTAATTTCATTTCAGCTCATGGAGCCTAAACACCTTCAAGGAACTATTTAATATTTGTGGCATTTAGCAGAGAAGTGATGTAAACAAATACTCAGATGAAGATGAGGCAATTTAAAACAAAATGTGTCACTAATTGCCACCCCCTGACAAAGTCATTAGAAGTGCAGCCCATTTTGTAAAACGTTACCCAAAATTATTTGAAAATTTCACACACCCATCCAAGGACAGCTGCCCAGAAACCGTGGTCAGGATACCCATCTTTGGGCAGGACCTTCACATCCTCTCCTCAGCAAAAACATACAGCAGTTGAATAACTAGGATACAGGCAGTGATCTTACTTGGCATAAAATATCAGGTGAGCTGGTCTTTGGAAGTTTTCTTAATTTTTTAATCAGGTTCTTTTTATTTCTCTGTTTTCCCCTTAAAACCTTGCTTTGTTGCTGTCTGAGCTGGAAATCCATAAAGTATTCTCATCAACACTACATTTCAGAAAGTAACCCTTTCTTCTTTCATGACATAAAGCCTTTAAGTTTTTCCCTGGGAACCATATTTGTAGCAGATACCTTGGCAACAGACAGTGTCTTGGTCTGATCCTTATAAGGCTTTAATCAGAATGATTTTTGAAAACATGGATCAAGCTCCATCTATGCTATAAAGAAACCATTTTTGATTAAGCCATTTTCAACCAAACTGCATTCACGCAGGACACTAAATCATGCAAACAGAATATAAATCACTTAGTGGTTCTATAAATCATGTTGGTCACTGATAAAAAAAAAAAGAAAAAGATTAAAGCATTCATTTTAAAAATGAGCTAAAGAAAAAAAATAGACTTCCTGCATTTCCACTGCCCAGTGCAGCCACATTTAACTCAGCTGAAACCTATGTAAGGCAGAGGATTTTCAAAACTGAGGTAGAAATTGCTAGAAGTGGTCAGGAATTTTTGGACTAAAATTTTCTCTTCCCTTCACATACAATGAAAAAACCCAGTCACCTGTCAAAACTGAAGCTGATTGATAGCAATGGTTTGATCTCAACAAGTCTCTCGGCTTAAAAAAAAAATGCAAAAGGACCACTGAATGATGAAGGATGGCTGTTTTGACATTTTTAAAAGTGAAAAGTTTTATTTTCTAATTAAAGGAAACAAGCAAAAACCCCATGTTCCTTTTGTACTTAAAAGAGGCAACTGCTTAGAAAGGTCACAATCAAAATAAACTCTTTGAACATTATTAAAGTAAAATATTTAGCTTGGCCTCATCCTGATTTTATTTTGGAGATTTTCATCCAAGTTTTAAAAGGACCTTTCATCCCTGGCCGGACATAGGAAAAATACTGGAATTCTTGAAAATGCTGACAAGGTGAGGAAGCTCATCCCCGTCCAGGTTTGGTAGTTCTCTCTTGTGCCAGTTTCACTGGAAGGGTGCTCAAGTCCATCTGTTTCTTGACTCTAAGATGGCTGAAAAGTAGAAAGGAAGTTTTTGCAGGCTTCAGTTCTCAAGAGAACAGAGACATGGTAATATCCCAGTCAGAGAAGGTCATATCCTCAGCTTGACCGACCTCAGCTTGACCGACCAGAGTAGCACGTGGCTGGTCTAGGGGTCAGGCCTTATCTAGACCCTTGGTGTACTGGCATAAGCATCTCTCTGCTAACAAATCAGGCCCTGTGTCTAAATGCAAATGTGAACTCTACTGACCGCAATGCTGCCTGTGTTGGCCACCGCTTTGCTAAGCTGGTGGGCTTTTTTTCCCATTAATGTACCTTCCAAGTCCATTTTAAAGAAATACTAACAAGTCAGCCACTGATTTACCCTGGGACCCATTAGCAGCAGGCATTTAAAACTGCAGACCACTTACTTCACCTGCATCAACCAGCCCTGCTGGTATCAATCACCAGAACATCACAGACATCAGCAGGACTGCACCGATTTGTATGATCTGAGGATCTGCCTTCTTACCTTTACTGAGGTATTTGCAGTAATTCAGTCTCGATTCTGGGACTGGTTACTTGCAGCTGGACCCCCTTGTAGAGCCCCAGTGAAATAAAATTAGGTGAAGCAATTTCTGAGGCAATTTAAGGCCATTAACATGACAAAAAGTGGTTAACATTGTTTGTGTGATTTACTGCCCTGGCTGAGCACTGTTTGGTTGAAAACGACTTAGTCAAAAATGCTGTTACATACAGCTGGGAGAGGACTTAATCCATGCTTTCAAAAACAGTGATTTTAGCCAAATATGGAGACACTGTGCTCATTACCAAAGTAGTGGTCCAACGGATTCTGAGGAAGAAACATGTGTCATTTCAGATCTAGCCCTGAAACCACCCACAGGCTATGATGCAGTGTCAGAGCATTCCTAAGAAACATGCTCCATTTCTGCAATGAAATGTCATTCTTATTGGAGGCTGTTTGCAGTGTAGAAACAGACCCACATCCAAAAATTTGTGGAATCACTGCAACTTATCACAAACTTCCCCCTTCTCTGCCTCAGCGGTCTGCCCTCCTCAGCCTTTCCAAAATGAGGAAGCTTACTTTGAAGCATATCTACATTAATGTCTCCGTCCCAAAGAGAGAGAAAATGCCTCAGGTGGCAGAGGCAATATTTTCAATGCTCTCTAATCCAAATACTGTTTTCTGAGAGTGTACCTCTGCCACTGTTTCTTAAATAGGTTCAAGAGGGGTGTGCAGAAGAACACTTGGAAAGCTGCTTCCAATTGCCTAGGTTGTGTACTGAATTAAAAACCATCTCATTCAACAATTCTCTGGCTGAGATTTGTTTGCTCCCACTGCCAGATGCAACTTAGTGGCACCTGCTCACCTTCTCATTTGGAACTGAGCTGGCAACACCTGTTCTGATTCAATTTGGTGGAGGTAAATCCCTGCAAGTCCCCCAGCATCAAGGATCCATTATTGGTAACTACATTATCTGCTGTGTACTAAACATTTGCTCTGAACACACTTGCAGGAAGATAAGCAAAATAATAGGAAGCATCTCAGGAAGCAGTTGCCAGTCTAAATTTTTCCCTCTCTATGAGCACCTAGCTGTGTGGGTAGGAGGGAGGAAAAGTGAGTTTACCATCAGGCTTTTGAAAGCTGTAGATGACTGCAGATAATAAAACTGAATTAATGGAGAAGGACATTCAGATCTACTCAAGAGGACATCTGCAGGAGGTGGAGGACTTATTTTGGACTGCAAGAAAAGAAATATACTTAACAGTTACAGTTGTAAGAGAGAGCTGGTGTGGTTTACAAAGGGCGATATCCAGCCAGAGCTGCATAAGTGGGAACAGGAAGTGATTTCTTTGGGCTGTGGTATTGTGGGGCACACAGCCATGCAGCTCACTGCTTTTGCATTGGTGGGTTGCAGAACCCTTGTGATCCTCTGGCTGGGATTCTTGCTGGGAGTTGACGAATTCATAAAACATAACAAGGGAAATAAACTCCCTTTTGGCTGAGTAGAAAAACAGATCCAAAAGGTCCGCTGAAAGGATATGAAGATTGCGTGTGAGGAGCACAGGCACAGCTTTAGAAGAGATTTCCTTTTTGAGTTTCCCAAAGTCTGTAGCAATGCACTGACAACACATTAGCAAGCAGAGTGGGGATTGCCTTCTCCTAACCAAGCATTTTCCAAGCCGTAAATACTCAGTGCATTGCTGCTTTTCCCTCTTCCTCTCATCTCCCAGCCCCAGGAATGCTCAAGTCCCTTTCAGAGCCAAGTACATCGCAGTTCCCGTCTTAACCTGTTCTCCAGCAAACCCTGCCTCATATTCTGCTTCAAACCCCCAAGACCAAATGACTGCCCCCAAAAATACAAAGCAGAGGTGCTGTCAGAGACACGTCTCTCTGGGAAGCTCAGAACAGCATCCACAGGCATGCTGCACTGCTGGCCTTTAGCATAATCCCTAGGCAATAATTTCACTCCTGTTTCTACAGCAGCCTTCATCTGCATCTGAACATAATAGCAGACTGATGTTTTCCTTGCTGTTTACTACTTCCCATTTGACTTGGCTACCACCCTCTTTGGTTTTTTTTCTTCTTTCCAGCTCAATTTTGCAAAGCTCAACAGTGAAACTGCAGCTAAACATAGCTGGCACAAGGGGAGAACTACCTCGGAGGCATTAAGAGAGAGCAAAACCTGCATCAGCTTTTGCACAGGCACAGCAGCTGACATATGGCACAATGCAACAAGCAACCAGACCCAGAGCTATCTGGCAGTGACCTACACATCTGCTGGGGTAGGAACTGAGGCCTTGGGGCACAGTTCAAACCGAGCTAGTGTGAATGAGAAAAAGCAACTTCCCCATTCCTTCTTATGGTACATCCATCTGTTGCGCAGCTTAGTACTGGGAATGGCATCATAACTATTACAACACCCTATGTTATAAAACCGAACTCCAAAATTACATTGTGGGATTTTCTAATGCTGGATTAAATTTAATTTGTGTTCAAAAGAAATTTTTTTTGTTTATTTTATTAAAATTTCCTCCTAATTAGTAGTCTGAAGGTTCATTCTGGGTTTCCATAAAAGTCATACCCAAACACTTTGTTCTATGTATCTAGAAAAAAATGTTGCTTAAACAAAACCTTGCCCTGAGAAACACCAGACTGAAACAGTGGGTTTTGGAAGTAGAGTGGGGAGTGGGGAGTAGAAAGGCAAATTTTAGTTGTAAAAGAATGAGGATTAGGATTTAGCAGTGGCCTGAAGGCATAGAATTAAAGAGAGGGGAAAAATCAAGGTAATGCATCTGGAGAGCATGGAAGAGGATTATGAATAAGAAACGTATTTTTGCCACAATGAAGCAACAGGATCTGGAAAGGCAGACACTAGGGAGGGAGGCAGAGGTGGGAAAGTAAATTGAAATGCATTGTCATAGAGATCTGAGATGCACCAATGCTAGGATAACATGAAGTGGATGAGGGTGAAGGGCTGTTGAGATTCCAGTGGAGAGCAAGAGGTAAGGCCTGCCACAGAAGAGGAGGAATGGAGAGGAAGATAGGCATACTGTGGGAAAAGGCTGTAGGAGGACAAAGATTTGAGCGGAAAAATGTATCTGCCACTACTGAAAGTGGTAAAGAAGTTCAAGGATGAAATAAAGGAAACATGTTGACCGCAGAGCACAAGTACATAAAGGGAGCTGCTTGGTGCCTGGCTCGTATCACCAGGACATGTAATTCAGTCACGAGTTTTTCATCACAAAAGGGCTGGTACCACAACATATATTTTCCAGTTATCACTTATGATTGAATGACAAGTAACACTTCCCGCCCATGCTGAAAGAAGCTGTAACCAGTAGTCAGGGTGTTACTCCATCCTCCTCTGAAACTGTAGTTCTCTTTCTCATCATTTTGGAGCTGACTGGCTTGTGGTTTCTCCGTGGTGGCTTTGGGTTTCTTTTTTCCCTTTTCTTCTTTATTTGGAAGTAAAGGCCGCTGACTTTGGCAGCATGCCTTGAGCAGGTTCCTCTTTTCTCTGGAGGTCTTGCACTATTTCCCTGAGAAGACACAAACTTGATTCATACTGGGAAGCACATACTAACTCAGCAGGATAACATAGCAGCTGAGAATTCCCTTGTGACAGGACAGCAATGATGCAAGCGGAGGAGGCCACCAGGAATTTCACAGGGTAAGTCCTAGAAGCAGAGTGAAGTAAGGGGAGTTGCTACTTTCAAAAGCATGAAGTCACTTGAAAGATGCAGAAATTTCCAACACTGGGAACAATGGGTTCCTGGAGGTGAACAATTCATAGCAGAAGGGAAGAATTCAGGAAGAGAATAATTTCCTTCAGGAGTTATTTTCAGTGAAATTGGCCCAACTTCATAAAATCCAGGAAGCTATGTTTTTTTCTGCAACAAATATCTATTGCACCAAATTGGTCAGAGCTAAGATCAAGTAAGAAGTTAAACTGCTAGGAGAAATATCCTGTCCTGAGAAGCGGGCTTACTTCTAGGCCCTAAAGAATGGCAAAAAGATATACCTTAGTATATGCATTAGTTTTTGGGCTTTTTCAGAAAGACCCAAGTCAGTTTTCAGAGAGTTTCTGTCTGTAAGTCTTGCTATTTTTAAGTGAACAGAAAGAAAAGAGAACAGAGTCTGCCATCTAAGGAAAAGAGGAAAGAAAACCCAGAGGACTAAAAAGTAAAGGCCACTGACCACCATGTAAAACCCAGCTCTGAAATGTGAAAGTTAACAGTCACTCCAGAAGATTGTGTAGAAAATCCCTAGAGTCATCCAAGGAAGAAGGATGTGATCATTTCTCTGTCTTACACACACACATATGCACCAATGTGCACACTTACACAGGTTTTATACAGACACACTGATGCTTCTTGGGATCAAAACAGGGACAAATGGTAGTAAACCCCTAATCCTTCAATGCAGAAGGGTGTCCATGTGCAGTGTTGAGCTACAGCACCCTTCAGGGCAGTTCTGATCAGACAGAGACATTATGAGCATCATCATCTACTGCACAGGGCCTTGGGCAAGAACCCCTCTCAGAAGTGCAGAGCCTCTGCTTTTATCAATAATACCAAACACTTGGGGAGGACAGAGTGTTTCCCTGTCCTTCTCAGAGACGTATGAAGGTGAGAAACCATAGTATCAATTTAGAGATATGTAATTACTCATAAATGTTGGCACATAGGAAATCATTGTTATAAGAGGCAAGTTCAGTTCACTAGGTCATGTGTTTTGCATATACACCAGGCTTTCGCTCATGAGTTTGTAAAGACAAGCTGGTGCAGAGTCCCCAACACCACCCCAGTGTCCTCAGTGATTACGAGAAGGGGTACACATTTCCATTTAATTACATTCTGTTTCCTTCAGTGATGCTGGGACCCTGGGTAAAAGACTATTGTGATCACTACCTTCTCCAAAACAAACACTTGAGAGAGTCTGGAAAAGCTGTAATGGAAGTGTCTTAATGAAGGCTATGATTTCCCTTATTATAAACACATAATTTCATCGTAATCACATATATTACATAATACGAATCTACATCAGGTAAAGAAAGTTATTTACATTATCAGGTGCTGAAGTCTGATTTGACTTTTTACAACACAGTGCTCTCCAGGGTGAGCAAAATCAGTTTGGCTTTCTAGAGAATACAATTATAGGCTTCAAGCAAAAGAGCCTAGAGAAGGATTCAAGAGTCTGTCTTTGTAAATTATACTCTGAGGTTTGCGTTTTTCTCCCTATTTGGTGGGGTAAGGGGGAAGAGGCAATTGCATAGAATAGGCTTCAAAGGAAACACCTCAGTAAAAAAAATACAATCCAAGAAAAAGTTGCATGTGGTTTGGAGAGCAGGTACATGCAGACTTGAAAAATGGCAAACAAAAAAATTGGAGAGATTTAGGGAACTGTGAGACAACGAGGCAATGATCCAGCTATTTTGGTGGGCTCCAGCCAGTATGGTACAATGCACTGTGGAGATGAGAGTGCCTGTGTCTGTTTCCTGATGACTGTATTTGATTCTGCAGCTGATAGAAAAGAAACAGATGCAGCTACCAAGAGGCTGGGCCACTGCACAGGCTGACACAGTTTACAATATTAATATATCTATATAGAGAAGTCTGCTCATTCAGCATAATCATCCTTTTCTTGATTACTTCTATCTCTATCCAGGTTTTTCTTATAATTTTTGCTTCTTTTAATTGTGCTCATTCCTCTCTGACCCAGCCTGACCTGCTATATTTGAAGAATGAACACCCCTAAATCTTTTTTGCATATATACCATAAAGCCTAACAGGCATCTTCATTAAAAATCTAAGACATCATTAAAGCATTGTTTCTCATATTGCCAGTTGTAATGGGGAACACAAAATGTGTATTGCGTTACTTAGTTTTCATTTGATTTCTCTGCAGCAAGCAGGAGGGGATAGGGAAGCAAGCAAAGCAAGCAAAGTAATAAACAGGAGCTCTTTTGTTTTTTTTCTTTTCATAGCTGGATGGTTTTCAGACACCTGCTTCATGTTTCTAGTGATGTGTTCCTTCCAGCCCTCTAATACCTGATAGTCTAGAAACAATATCCACATCAGGCAAACAATCTATTTATTCTCTAACCATAAATTATCGTTCCATTGGATGTGACCCTCAGTTAGATATGTCTCAACCTTTACACTTCACATCCTCAGCCTTTATCAATGCTATTCTAAAGGGCAGGCATATTCGATTTAATAGTCTTTTTACTTTTCCCTTCATTTTTGTGTCTTTTGTGACTTAAACAATCAATCTTCTCTCTTTTCTCAAATCTTTTTACTTGAGAACTTCTATTTTTATTCTTGCTCTTGACTGTGTCTCCTTTGTCTCTTAACAACCTGTCAGCAACTAGCATTTTCTGTGTTGACACAGCTCTTTCCCTTCCCTTTGGTCCCTGATGGCAGACCAAAGGCATTAGTGTAACTTAGCTCTGCCTTGGAGTCGGAGGAAGGGGGTTTGCCTCCATGGTAATGACTGGGAAACAGATAAACTTCTCAGAGGAACTGTGACTGCTGCTCTTTCACTGGTGCTTCAGGATGCCTCCCTGAATCCCAGCTACCTCATCCTCAGAACAATCCCTGCATTTGGGAGTCAAGCAGCTGGCTAGGATGCCGCTGCAGGATGGCAGGTTAAGGTGGAGGTTAAGGTGGCTTCTCCAGCATGGCAGTAACACCTCCCACTCTGATACTTGCTTGAACAAACACAAATTTAATTTCTTTCACAAATGCCCCTGTGAGTAGGGACTATCTATCACTGCTGCTGCTGCTAAGTGAGATCCCAAATCTACTCCCCAGTTTAAAGCCCATCATGATACAACGGGTAGAGGCCAGCTGAGGTCCTTGCAGCTTGTTGGAAATGAGACTGTGCTCAACTCTCACCCCACCTTCCCTTCCTTGCTGGCCTTACACAGAAAATGGCACATAGGGAAACTCCTTGGGGCTCTGAAATGCTGAATGGCTCTTCCTGCACTGGTCACCTTCACTGTGTGTCATGGTGAACCAGTGCAGCACTGAGTGATGGAGAGCTTTTTCTTTCATAAGAATGTATTGAAGACATTGCTCAGATGAAAAGTTGAGAAATATGAATTCACTCCCTCCCTCTTTTGTTTGTACTTTCTTTCCCCAACAAAAAAGGGTCATTTCTGCAGCCTCTGCAGTCAGTAGGGATTTTATTGTAGAGCTCATCAGTCACAATATGGCTTATAAACACAAAACGCCAGCACAGATCTGTCAAGTCTCTTCCTTGCTGCCTGACACTTAGCTCTCTGTTCCCTCCCTGCCAGTCCCCTGCCTTTCCCACTCTCCCATGTCTCCAGGCCAGCAAGTCACTCACTGCCAGTGCAAACCACTTCTCCAAGTGCAGCTTCCCTCTGCGCCAGCTTTACCCAGTGTCATCCTGCCTCTCCTGCCATCCCCTGGGGATGGGCATTAGCAGAGGGTCACACACACCAGCACATGCTACTGGAGGCAGTGAGAGGGAGAAAATCATCCCAGAGGACTCACCAGGCTGCACCCTTCCCTCTGGGTATCAAAAGATGAGTCAGGCTTCCTGTGGCTTAAATCTACACAGAGTATTTCAATACTTACAAGGATGTCCCACAGCAAGGACTGGTGTTTCAACAGAGCTGCCTCCTGCTCCCAAGCATCAGTCTATAGGGCAAGAAAAGGGGGCTGTGTTACCCCATATGGGCAAGGTTTCCCCATGCATTCCATGCCAGGGGGTCATCAGACATCACAGCAAAATCTGTCGAGTTCCAGGTCTTCAAGAGCACTCATTGTTTGTGCTTCAGAGCTCTCCACTAGAGGGTGTTTCCAATACAAACTCCCACACAGCTTCATAATACATTATAGAACTTTAATTTTATTTGGACAGTGGTTGTTTCCATGAGTGGGTTCAACCTGGGTGAGAATGTGGAAATGCCTTTCCTCCACCAGCCTCTGCTCTGCTGGGTCATATTCCAGCCCATGGAGGTGGATGCAGTGCCATGAAGAGGGAGATTGTCGAACCCTTGCTTGGCTGTTGTGGGCTGCACATCTTTATGTGCCTGCCCACACCTCAAGTCAAGAAGCAATGAGAAGCCTCTCCCCATACTGCACAGGTGCTGTTGTAGGAGGCAGTGGGAAAACACAGTGTCTGAAGCTCTCACAGTTAACTCCTTTCTAGCATTTTCTCTTCTTCTCTTCCCCAGATAAACCTATACTTGATTAATGCAGAACTAGGAAAGCACAGAAGTCAAAATGCAAAAACACAGGCAGGTTTTTCTCAGAGGATATTAATGATTCTTTGGAAACCTGAATTTATGTCAAAACCCCCATTTGCTCTCACTGTCCACAGATCAAATTTCACATAGTTACATTTCAGAACTTTTTTTGTGTGTAAGTCTGTCTTGCTAAGGTCCTATTGTACAGCAAGCACTTATTTTAAATACCTCATCACAGCCACTCCAAGCCAATGTGGGATCCTTCATCACATCTGGAAATGTGGAAAGGGCCACCAGTTACTATGTGTGATTCACTGTGACCCACTCCTGTGCTCTGCCATTTTACTCAGGAAAGGTTTGTGCCAAGGAGAGGGGATGTCAGGTACCATAGAAATGTTACACAGGCAGGTTAAACAGGAAAGTATGCTCCTGCTGATGATGATATATACAACATGGAGAGGGTCATTCAGTTCTGAAGGAAACAAATAAAGCTGGCTGAACAATCACAGTGTATCTTGGGAAACTTCCTGGAAGTTTCACTAATGTTCCAGTCTTAGATTCTTAGCAAATCTAACTTTAAGATGTTAAATACCTTAAAAACTAGGAATAAGCTACATCCAAAAATATATTTCTACCACGGTCTCCTTAAGGCAAGATATTTCTAACAATAGATTTCACATGGAAAAAATTAAGTTCCACTTTTCTGTCCCACTCCCATTCAGTTCAGACTCCTCCGCTTCCCAGAGAATGCAAACAGCTTCTCTTCCTCCAAGAATATCTGAACTGAAAAAGCTCTCCCATCTCACCACAGGTTTCAGGTAAAGATCCCGCCCTCACCAACTTCAAAAACTTCTGCTTATGACTTCCAGAATGAGAAGCAGGTCTTCATGTTAGGTCTAACAAACCTATATTTTTCTGTCAAAGTAAAGAAATGTCACTACTATTTGGTAATGGTGTGAGTCTGAAAATAAATTAATGTAACTAAGTCTGTCTGGATTCCCAAACCATGCATAAAATGATGCAAAAACTGAATGCAAAAGTTTCCAAGATCAGAGAAAGCACATTTCTCTTATTCTTATGTGGACCTCCATGTATGCATCAGTACAAGATTAGCTTATACATCATACATCATGTTTCAGTTCATTTACATTAATAATAATTAAAAAAAAGCTGTTTAAATATTTTCTCAACTGTTAGGGGGGATTTCCTTTTATAGTGCAAATAATTAAGTACTGAAGTTGTAGTGATCTATTTGATACAGACAGAATAGAAGATTTGAAGAATTTTAAATAAGAAAAATAAACCCTATATGAACTGACTGCTGTACACTTTTGAAATTTTTGAAATTTAAGGCTGATACTTTAGCCTTATCCCTAAAAAGTCTTCTAGTTAATAGCTATGCATATTTATGTAATTTAAATCAGTTACTTTCATTCTTTCATATTGTTCTATGAATACAAGATAAATTTATGAACTAGGGAGAGTAAAAATTATGAAAATAAGATTCAGAAACACAGAATTGTTAGGCTGGATCTGGGGATCCAGTCCACCCCCCTTGCCAAGGCAGGGTCACCTAGAGGAGGTCACACAGGAACTTGTCCAGGTGGGTTTGAATGTCTCCAGAGAGGAAGACTCCATGACCTCCCTGAGCAGCCTGTTCCAGTGTTTTGTCAGCCTTAGTGTGAAGTCTTCGTCACTTTGAGGTGGAACTTCTTGGGTCTTACTTTATGGCCATTGCTCCTTGTCCTGTCACTGGGCACCACTGAAAAGAGTCTGGCACCATCCTCCTGCCACCTGCCTTTGAGACATTTACATGCATTAATGAGATCCCCTTTCAGTCTTCCCTTCTCTGGACTAAACAGGCCCAGCTCCCACAGTCTCTCCTCATAAGAGATGCTCCAGACCCCAAAGCATCCTTGTGGCCTCCACTGGACTCTCTCCAGTAGAACCTTGCCTTTCTTGTATTTAGACTTGAAGTTTGTTCCCTAGTCCGTACAAAGAACTAAGGCACGTAATGTTTCGTCAGATTATAGTGCACTGTATTTCTTCCTTTTTCAGTAACAATAAAATGATTTGATGAAAAAAGAGAATTTTCCCTACAGCTTCTCTGTAACTTTCTGTGTAGCCTAATCACATTTTTTTGATATGTAATTTAAAGGGGATTTGGACTCTACTGAAACATAGTGAGAGACAAAAAAGCAGAATATGGTATCTGCAGATACCTATTAGAACCATCAATTCAACCCATCACTTAAACGGGCCTATTTTAGCACTGGCTGAAGCCCTACAGGGCTTAACCACATGTTTAACTTACACATTTTGCTGCATTAAAACTTGGACTAAGCAGTAATGACTCTGTTTTACTTTGGTTTGTTGCTGTTAATACTGATAAATGCACTTGTCATTGCCTCTAGTAACAGTGTGCTGGACTGTGGCCTTAAATATTACTCTAAAATGAGAAATCCCTCTGAAGTGTGTTAGTATGTTCTTCTTAAACTGAGCTACATAAATATCCTAATTCTTGCTAACTTCTTCAATGACATTGCCCATTTGCATTTTTAGCTGCAGTTTTGCCAACTTCTCACAACCCTCCACAGCAAACGCATCCTTGGGATGCTATGGAGGTACCAGAACAGGTTAGGACATGACAGTGAGGCTGGAGCACAACAGTGGCCACCAAAGGAAAGGTGGGAACATGACATCAAAGCCAGGTGGTAGAGAAAGCAGCTGGGAGGAGAGAAATGGTCTGGGAAATGGTTGTATAATGTACTCACAGAAGCAGTAAAATAAGTTGAGCTTCCCAGGCCACCGAGTTCAAGAGAGTTTGCCAAGTCAAATGCATAAAACCAGTCCCAAATGCAGGTCATCATGTGTAACAAGATGAAACCTCTTCAGAGATGTTTTATTTCCTGGGATCTTTCTCTCATCATATATCCATATATCTTATTTTTTGTGAGAAATCTATTTTCACAATGGGGTAGTTTCAGGCCTTTCTCTGTCCTAGCATTTTGAAAGATGCCAGATCAAGTGTGTGCATGCTCTGGTCTCCCCCTCCTTTTTCTCCCCACTCCCTGTTTCAGCTGGGGCTGCATCTGCTTCCGAAGGAAGGAGGCATATTTCAAATCTCCAGGAAACAGGAGACTATCACAGCTCTGGTTTTCTCCAAAATTCAGATAATTGATTAATGAACTTTTCCTCTCTGCTCATTTGCAGCAGCAGGAGGAGATGGAGGTAATTATGACACTTGTAACTGAAGGTTCAGTACAGTGTGGTTACGACAAGCCAAAGGCTAGGAGAAGGCATGCACATTACATGACATTTTTAAGAGTTTGCCAAGCCACAGGAATGAAAGGGGTATCGGCCACAAGTCCCCACAAGCTGTGCTGTTTGCAGTCTTCTACTTTCACACACTTCAGTGCAGAAACCACAGTAATAGAGTCCCCAGATAATTCCTGCCTTTGCATCCGAGCGTACCTCTGAGCTCAGTTTCAGACACAGCAGCATATCACCATGTAGCTGATCAAGTCCTCCGCAGCACACGCTCAGTGTTTCTGTTCCCCACCTCACAACAAAGGTTGGAAGCAGACTGAATGCTTTCAAATGCACTGTTTGCAATGTCAGGGTCACAGTGAGTTCCTTTGCATAAAAGCAAGCAGAGTTATCTTTGGGGAAGGGACTTTAGAGGATAATTCAGCTATAATAGGATCCACATGTTTTTCCTGCTCATCCCAAGTCACTGTTTTATGTAAACGTGAGTGCCTTTCATCAAACCAGCCTTCCTTCCTTCCTTCCTTCCTTCCTTCCTTCCTTCCTTCCTTCATCCTTCCTCCCTTCCAAAAACCCCAAAGTGATGCACACGTGCAGAGTTGCAAACACGCACCTCACTCTCCTTTGACAGCCACAGAAATCCACTGACATGACAGAAACTGTAGTTTAGCTCTGTTCCCTCAAAGACTACTTGAGCCCAAGTGGGGAACCCAGAGGCACAGCTCTCCGACATCCAGGAAAAACATCCTATGGCTTTTCTTTCCAGAGGGTGCTATAATTTCAGCTTGTGTGCTCTGAAATCCCTGGCACTAAGGGGATTAAATCAAGCCTCAGCTTGTGGGTGCACTTGATTCATTCAGTAATCAATCACCCTAAAACATTCCAAGCAAAAAAGGATGGTATAATTTGTAACTAAGACCAGAAGAAAGGGAAACAAAATCAATATTAGAATATAACCTAGTATGGACAAGAGTTTCTAGCACAGGATTACAAATGGGATAAATACAAACACTTAGAAAACAATTACACAGAATGTTAAATGATCCTGGGATGATCTATGTCAAAAGAACTGCTGTAGATGAAGGCAAAAGCCAAACATGAGCAACAAGAAATAAACAGGAGAGAATGGGAATGTGTGTTTTGCTCTAAAACTGTTTCCAAAAGTTTAAAACACCTATAAAACCATCTAGAATGTCTATAAACCCACTAAAATGTTCATAAAACCACTACATATTTGTTCAACGTATTTCAATGGCTTTAAAATTCTTGCAGCTTTACAGCTTTAGAAGTGTGAGGCTTTCCAAAGGAAGTGGTTGCCAAACATGATGCTTGAGACAAAGAAATACCTTGTTCAGTGGGATACTTACTTTCCTATCAGGTGAGTTAATCTTTGCAACTTTGTCTGCAAAGAACAGCTGAAAATCTGTGATTTTTTTAAAATTTTTTTTTTAATTTTTTTTTTTTGTATGTGTTATTTTCCTCATTTCAATTAATTATCTAGAAGCACAATCAACTTAGCAGGGTGCCTTCAAAAATTCCTACACTGCAGTGCTATACCACTGAGCAGAGTTTAACTAGATGATTTTATTAGGGAGTCAATTAACACTCAGATCCCCCCAAAAAGCAGCTAATCCATCTCTTTTTTTCACCCGTCTCAGCAAACTCTGCACTGTGAGCCTGCAGTCAACACCCTGTTACACATTGTGGGTCCCTGGCCAGAAAAGACTTCTGAAGACATGCGGTCCTGATTTTGAAGAAGTATCATTTACCTGTTCATGGGAAAGAAGCCATCCCTTGTTCTACTCCTTATCAATAGGTAGGGAACAAACGAGGGAAGATGAATTAGAGTGCAGCTTCAAATAAATGATTGTGAGTAATGGCACTTCAAGTGAGTGTCTTGAAGTGAGACTGGGGATGGGTTTATGGCCTATTAGGGGAGATACAGTCTGAGCTGCTCTGGACAAAAAGCAGGACAGAAGACATGAGGGAAAGGAAAGGTGTTTCAAAGGAAAATGCTGCCTTTTGTTAAAAAAAAAAAGAACAACCAACACATTGTACAAAATCAGAAAATTTCGTAGTGTGCAATTTTTAGTAATAATGCATCATTTACTGCCATGAGTTGGTGCTGGACTTCTTTGCTGTTTCCTCAAAACCACATTTTTTGTCCACAACCAGCTAGAATGGAATTTTTTTGATACAGGTTTTATGTCTGGCATCTGTATAATTCTGCTCTGACCTCATGTATCTGTACAGGGATTGCACTAAAATGGTATTAGATGGCAGAAAATTAAGTTTCCAAGAAGCAGAAATAGAAAAAAAATTCAATTTGGTGGGAAGTGAAATGGAGAAATAGACGTAAGAAGTGGTGTGAAGGCATAAATTTACCAAGAAGGCGCAACCAATATTAGCCTGACCTGGAGTAGTGTATGACCTTGGAATTTAGCCTCCCACCAGTTTGCAGAGGGGCTGGCTCTGTCTTCCTCTGCTTCTGTCTTCTCCTACTCTGCAGCTTTGTAGCATCACCTATGTTCCAAGCCAGAGGCTGCCCATATGCTGGTATTTAAATCCCATCTCTCCAGAAATGCTGTCTCTTCTCCACAATGACCTTCAGCTTTTTCCTGTAAGGACTTCTGTGCCGTGCAGAAATTGTTGCTGTTGAGCTACAAAACCCAAAGGTTTGAAAGGAATTAACCAGGGCAGGAAGGAAGCAAGAAATGGAAGAAGTGTATTTAAACAGAGAAATGCATAAAAGAGTTGAGAAAAATAAGATGGGTTTTTACCAGATATCATATAGGAAAGCAAGTATGTCAATAAATTAAAAGGTAGGACAGACTCAATAACAGCTCTGAAAGGACAGATTTTCAATTTCTGCTTCAGGACACATACTGCAGAAAACAATCTTTCAGACACAGAAATAGCTGAAAGGTCTGAAAAACACTTCCCAAAATCTCTGGCAATGTGATGAATTGCTGATAAATGGTCTCCAGCTCTAAAATGGTGCACTCCAAATTTGGAGTCCCCCAAACGATAAGGAAGGGGATATGAAAATCTAAGCCCAGATTTCTTTCTTCACCTTTAGAACAAAAATCTCATGAAGCCATGATTTAACTTCAAAGAATAACCCCTTTAATCAGCAACCGCAAGATATATGCAACTAACCCAACTGGTTGGCTGGCACTTTGTGAAGCCAGTTATCCAGGAATGACTGTAAATACAAAGAGATGGGCACTGCCAGAAGACACATTGTCCCACCTCAATAAAAGCACACCTGCAGGGAGAAACTCATCCCATGCTGCCTAATGCCTGAGGCCCAGGTGGCTAGCTTAGATAAGACATGTTTAGACATTTCATTTCTTCACCCTCCAAAAGCTGTCCCATCTTTTCTTGGGATTTGGCCTTGTTTTTCTGCAGGTCTAAATTTTGCAGTGGAGCTAAGTCCACTTTGGTTTTGCTGGGAAAGGTTCACAGAGCTTGAAGCAGACACAAAGCAGGCAGCAGTATCGATGCCTGGCCAGAGGGATCAGAGAAATGCTTTTACCCCAGCTCTTGGTACAGAGCTGATGCAGAGCAGAGAAAAAACAAAAAAAATCCACAAACCCTAATTATCTTACTGAGAGCAGCTGATATGAAGCAGCAGAGGACTGGGAAAACTAGGGCACAGTAGGTTTAGGCACTGACCTTACCTGGGTCCTGCTGCAAGGGCGAAGTGGGAGACAGCCACAGCCCACTGCCTTTGTTGCTGTGGGTCTCAGCATCATGAGAATTCAGCCTTTGGCAGCCCTCTCCTCTCTTTCCCCTCCTCTCACCTCATGATTTACTTTCTGACAGTATCATGAGAATTTCTGCTATCCCTTTACCTAGTTTGGGTTGGCTGTATTTGAATTTTGCATGTTATTTACTGATGACCTTCACTTCAGAAGATATCTGCTTTTTGTAGCCTTGCTGTGTAAAGACTGACAGCAACCTTCATCAGAGGATAATTTCCAAATGAGGAAACTATCCACGTGGGACTGTCAGAGGCACTGAATTGATTTGTGCCTGCACCACAGGTCAGATTTAAACCCATTTTTCTTGAAGACAAACTAGACTGATTTATCCTCAGAGGCCTTACCCTCCACTCTTTACAAGCCTCAAAACCCAGAAAGAAATGATGTATGTGCAGTTAGTACACCCATATCATGTGAGGGCAATTGATTCAATTACATTATAGCTACTGGAAACAAAACAGCCATATGGTGAGCTTTCTACCCCAAAGTAATGGATGCTTCACAGCCACAGCTCTGAACCCAGATTTAGTTCCCTGCGTGGATGCTGCCCCCTAAACAGGCTTCCCCAGGGAAAGATTTCCCTGAGCCGTGGGAAAAATCCAAGTTCAGGCTGGATAAAATAAGTACTCAACCTCAATATACTTCTCTGAAGCTTTATCTGAACTATCCAGAACTCCCGAGTCTGCAAAAAAGCATTGAAAATTGTATAAGAAAAGGATTTGGGTGTGTATATGTGTGCAGGCACATATGTACATGCTTTTCATTATCTCTTAATTCTGGAAGAGCAAGAAGTAGATTGAGATGAGAAACAGTAACCGTTCTCTGTTTTGCTTCATGTGCTATGCACAGTGTTGGCTCTGAAGACATAAAAAATTCAATCATGAGCCAAATCGGGCCTTAAATCGATCAAGTTCTGCCGGCTTCAATGGAGCAATTGCAGAGATGTACTCTAGCCGCTGCTCTGAGCCCACCCATTTTCACACCCTCCCTGCTTTCCAGCAGGCTGTCTAGGCTGCCAGCCCGGAGATGGGAAATGCAAAGGTTCAGAGATATCTACAAAATTTGCATATGAAGTGGCGTGGGGAAATTCAGCATAGCTTTTGAAACAAACAGGAAATAAAGGGGACAGAACAAACGAGCGCCCCCTTTTCCTTATGAAGGTGGAAAATTTTGTTCTGAGCATTTTAACATCAAGCCAGACCTGTCTTACCAGGCGCAGATTTTCTACATATGAGCAAAACTCCCTGTGGTTCAGAAAAGCCCCGCTATTAAAGGTAGCTCTGGGAATAGGTATGAGTCGTTCCTAATGAATTAAAAATGTGACAGCAGCTTTGGGATTTTTGTGGTTTTCCTGCTCTTCGGTTCTGACCATGAAAAGCCTCCTAAGCAGAGCAGTTAACCTCAGAACAGGCAATATTTACTTGTACTTCCCAATACTTAAGACAGGAAATGCCTTAAATGTTGCAAATACTGAGGTTATAAAACTGTAAATGTTTGCCTGTCAGAGACACCTGACAAGTTTTTACAACCCTCAGCTGCACGCAGGCAGAGTCACCCCACCACTTGGATTTTCCCCATCCTCTCCTTTTCCCCTATTTTACAGAGGGATTCATGAAAACCAGATGTTTTTGTGCATTTTGTTTTCAAGGTTGCTGTCCTACCAGCACTTGTAGAATTGTGATTTGGATTTTACGGAATCCTTTATTTATCTTTTTTTTTTTATTGATGGAGAGGGAAGTCTGTCAATTTATGTTTCGTTTTCTAGATAAAGGCTCAAGACTGTTTTTCAGATATTTAAAGAGAGAAATTCATCAGGTAACTTTTGGTAAGTTTGATTTAAATAATTTATTTTTACAGAATTATATAAATCCATGGAGTATGGAAAATGTCAGGACACAGTGAATGCCACAGAAGCCTCTTAACACCATTTTCCACCAGAATACTCTAAAAGGTTGGCAGAGGAGTCTTCCTATCCGATTTCATTGTGATCTTACTGGCTTGGGTATTTCCATGTCTGTTCTTGCACAGGCATCTCAGAAGTGAAATTCAAACCTGCAGTCTGGTTTCTCCGCTTGGCTGGCCCAGCCTGACGGCAGCCACGGCAGCCACGGCACCCAGCCCCAGGGCGGTGTCCCCGGGCACTGAGGGGGGCCCCGAGCACGCCTGCCCAAGTGCCACCACCCACGGGCAAGGTACCTCACCCATCCCACACCAGCCAGCAGATCCAAGGGGAGAAGCAGGACCCTGACAGCGGTCAGAAATGGGGACAAAAAGCGCCCACGCAGGAAGCGTAAGATAAAAGGTAATGCATTACCACATGTACACTTTGTATGGAAAGGAGGCCTTCCCCAGCTTCTCAAGGCTGTATGGGCATTGAGGAGATGTTTGGCTCGTTTTACATGGCAACACATCGTCCATATGCCCTAAATATGACCATATGCGGGGTGAGGGACTGGCACAGGTTGCCCAGAGAAGCTGTGGATGCCCCATCCCTGGAAGTGTTCAAGGCCAGGCTGAAGGGGCCCCCGAGAAACCTGGTCTAGTGGGTGGCATCCCTGCCCATGGCAGGGGTACTGTAACCAGATGATCCTTAAGGTCCCCTCCAACCCCAAGCATTCTGTGATCCTATTATATGCTCATAGAGACCTTTTTCTCATGTAGTTTACCCAGTAATGCTGTCCAACTTCATGTGAGGAGAGAACCCCAAGTCCTGTGTTCAAGGAATGAAAAGACATCACTAGATCTCCTGATTTCCCGCTGTACAAAGCCGAGGAGAATCATATGTTAGGAGTTTGTTTGCATGATTTTGTCCTGTAGCACCTCTGTAACACATCCTTGTGCCGGGGGGAAATTCCTTTTAGGGATTTAAATCAGTGCAAACATCCCTATTTCAAACAAATCTGACAACCTAGGACATAGTTCCTGCCGAGAGGCCGCTGTTGAAGTGAAAAGGGAAGTTTCTAGACTTCTTTTTTAACTGTGAGATGTTAGGAGTGTAGTCACCTACCACCTCTGTGTCTAGTGTTGCACTGGGAAGAGGTGCTGGGGTGTCAAGACAGAGTCTGCCACCCTCTCTCCCTCTGGATTTCATGTGGTTATTCCAGCAGCTGCCTGCTGCTGGAATCCCCCCCTTGATGCCCCACTGCTGCAGCAGGGACCTGTACTGGCTGGGCATCCTTTATTTTGCTGTCTTTCATCTTTGATTCACCCAATTGGACAAACAATGAATTTAGTACAATTTCCTTGAATCCAAAATATTCTGACTTTTACTATTATTTCTGTGATAGGTGTAGATTTTTAATAATGTTCTACCTGAAGCATAAAACTACATATTTTTTTAAATACATGTATCCAGCAAAATGTCCTGCAAAATTTTAGAGGATTCCTGTCTTTTCCCAAGATCTGCAAGGGTATCAAAATTAAAAGTTGTAGTACTACCAAATTATATGTCAGTTGATAATCTTTTTGGAGTTTGGGAAGAAACAAGAAAAAGAAAAACACAATCCTCCAAAGAAGTAAAAATAATGTGGTTAGGAGGAAAAGGGAGAATACTCTATTCTGACCCAACATCAGTTACAGTTACTCCACTGCTCAAAACTATGTTACTTATGATTTACATACACATCACATTTTGGTATAATTCAGGATTTTAAAAAATGTACATTAAGTTCTCTAAAACAATCCCTATATAGCAGGCA
The DNA here is from genome assembly GCA_013397975.1 of Machaerirhynchus nigripectus. NCBI lineage: Eukaryota > Metazoa > Chordata > Aves > Passeriformes > Dicruridae > Machaerirhynchus > Machaerirhynchus nigripectus. The sequence goes on from VZRQ01000740.1 coordinate 664,818, forward strand.
TTCAACTTTTTCAAGACTTAACAAAATGTATAAAATATTGTACATAACTGCATATATATAGGACCATTTTTAAGCTTAAGAAAACCCCAAAAAACTAAAGTGGTTCCAAAACACACTGTCATTGGAAACCAGACTGTAATCATTTTTTAATGAGTCGAGTTGAGATTAATTTAAATATTCATTTTGAATTAGTGAGTTTTGTCTCTTTTCCACAGCCTCTTGTTACTCAACATATCAGGAGCTTCCAGCTTTGGATATCCTCTGTCTTACATGTGACCTTCCTTAGGATTCATTCCTGGGTCTCCAGAAAGGTAAAAAGGAAGCAGCTTCAGGAAATGCCGCATGTAGCACTACTGAAGTTGGAAAGGTATAGCAGCCTCTAGCAACTATCCTGTGTGCTCAGCTCACCACAGTCCCACTGGTGAACTTTCATGAAACACTGTGATCCTTGAGTCTGCAAGGCAGCAGGACAGTTTGCTGGGCAGCCAAGGAATTTTCTACCCAAACAAACCAGGGATCCATATACTGTAGTATCTTTCTTTTTATACCAGTTGATGTTAAATACTTCAGAGGAAAGTGTAAACAATGATCTTGATTTAGCAAAATAACATCTGCTTTGCTTTAAATGTGCTTAAGACCTCTGGCTTCTGCCTTCATTAAAAGAATATCACAACTTGAGTAGCACTTCAAACATACATTACATACATAAAATACATATATACATTAAAACATACAGATCTTGACTCCAGGTTACTTGAATGTATTTTTACCTTGCATGCAAAAAGCTTCAGGAGGACTGAACCCTGTGCCTAAAGCTACATAGGAATTTGAGTGCTTCCTTGGCAAGGATAAATAAGACCACATAATTGAGAGCACTGGTCAATCAGGTTATGTTGATACGACTAAATAAAAGCTGGTCAAGAACTGATCTTGGGCCCCAGGGGCAGAAAGCTGCCCTTTCTGTGGCAGATTTGTCTTGGAAACAAATATTTGGAATAGTTCGAAGGGGAGCCAGGGGATGAGCTGGCTCACAAAGCAGCAGGGACAACAAGAGTGCAGGCTCTCCCTCCCTGCGCACTTTTCTTTAGAGGTACAGACATACCCTCAGGATCCTATGCCCCAGTTCTCATGCCAATTTTCTGTTCAGGTAGCTCCACAGATTTCACTTCTGTTATTCCTGCCTACACCAGTGCACGCCCCTCAAAGGCCTTAATAATTTTCTTATGTAATGCTAAATCCAAGGGAAAGATTTTTTTTCAGGTCAGGATGCTAATGCCATGAGGCAAACATGTTTGTATATCCCGGGAATGTAAGGCTTTGCATTACTGATGATGTGCCTATTTCTCTTAATCCAGGTCTTCCATCAGTACCCAGGCCTGGTCTGTTCCACTTTATTTATGTTCTAGAAATGTCTGTCGTATGATTTGATTTGTTGTCAGATGACAGAAACAGACTTTAACAAAATTTTCTTTGGGAACAAGAGTGAATCAGAGTTGTAACTGGACCTTCATAAAAATATCATCTTTAGAATCTTGTGGTTCCCTCACCGATTTGATCAACCCAGTTTACCTCATCGGGCAACTACCAGCTGAAATGTCACAGACTTTGTGTACCATTTTGAATCTCTGAAAATAAATATTTTTCTTACGGCACAGTGGGGTTGCTGGTGTAAAAAAGCTTATAAATTTCTGGAATTTTAAACAAATATTAGTATTTTTGGAACCAAGTTCCAGACCTCCAACTGCTGAGCTTGACAGGTTTGTCTTTAAAATTTCCGTGTTTGCTTTAAAATGTTTGACTGCTGTAATCAGTGGATAAAACAATAAGAAGACTAATGTACAGAAAGAAGCAATGGTGAATAATTTTCCTCCTGCACATTTCTATTCTATAAGTTAAAGCATCTTTAGGCAGTTGTAGTTTGATTCTTTTTCATCAGATGATATGAGTACTTTATATGATGCAGCTACGCCAAGTTCCTTTTACTTGATATTTCATAAAGAGATCAGATCTCAAAGGCAAGAGAAAAAAAATGGAAATGTAACGACAGATTATTCAAGCCACAGTTTGAAACAGAAGTTTTCATTGTTGTTTGTAGATATAAATCAGAGAGTGGTCCCCTTTCCCATGTTAAGGAACCTGCAGATCCTTATCATAGCAGTAGGCTAATCAGCATTTTTAATCAATATTTTTCCGGCTTTTGCTCAATGAGAAAAAAATAAGGCTAAGTTACGGAATGAAGCATACTTAACAGTTTATCATTTAAACATGCAAGTGTCTATGGAAAAGGACTGGAATATGTCAGAGAAAGAAGACTTAATTATATATTACATTTCAGACGTCCTTTCAGCCCATAGTGCAACAGTTCCTAGCTACTCAGTCAGTCACTTATTTTTAGATCTAAATTTCTCTCCATCACACATGAAACTGTTATCTAATTTATAAGGTACTCCATCAAAACTTCCAGTTCTTAACCAGGAGGTAACAGAAAGCATCAAATGTGTTAACTAAAGGACCTCACAGGCAGTTTTGAGGGCCATATTTTCTAGTATTCTGCCTCCTTTATTCTACTCCCTGTCTTTTGTTTGCAGCTTTACTGTAATTTTGTGTATAGGACAAAGCCTGAGCAATAACTTGTGTTTAATAGAATCATGGAATGTCTTGGGCTGAAAAGGATCTCAGAGATCACCTAGTTCCAACCCCCTGCCATGGACAGGGACACCTCCCACCAGACCATGTTGCACAAAGCCCCATCCATCCTGGCCCTGAACACTTCCAGGGATGGGGCAATCACAGCTTCTCTGTGCTGTGGCCTGTTCCAGAGTCTCACAACCCTCACAGTAAAGAATTTGCTTCTAACATCTTATGTAAATCTCACCTTTGAGTTTAAAACCATTCCCCTTTGTTCTATCATTATATAAAAGTTCCTCTCCAGCTCTCCTGTAGGCCCCTTCAGGTACTGGAAGGCTTCTTAAGGTCTCCCCGGAGTCTTCTCCAGGCAGAACAACTCCAACTCTCTCAGCCTGTCATTGCAGGAGAGGTGCTCCACCCTTCTAGAGTATTTAAATTTATAGAGGGAAAGAAAAATCCCCAACACACAACCCTGTGAGAGCACAGGAGCACCTCACACTGTGCAGCAGTGGCCCTCTTGACCAGAGCTGCTCAGGAGCACAGTGAGTCCTGCAATAAAGGCAGCAGCTGCCTCAGTGCACATGGGAAAAGTGCAAAACCCACTATGCGGTGGCCCTGTACACGCAGTGTTTGGCCAGGGACAGGTTGGAAAGCAGAACCACTCCTTGTGTTCAGCATCATGGCCATCCCGGGAAGCTGCCAAATCCCCAGGTTCCCTCTGCCACAGGCACAGCTCCCACTTGCTGCTGCTGGGTACCAGCTGGCTCCAGGAAGGGCTCTCAGAAAGGGCCCTTGTCCCCTTCAGGCCACCGCAGCCACTTATCTGTTAGAGCAGAAGATTGCAAATATGGGGCCATGGTGAAGTCTTTTCTACAGATGAAAAATTAGCTGGAGACTTTACTTTCCTGTGTATTGCAGTCATCACCAGCATGTTCCCAGATGGAAAACTGCTGTATAAACCGTGCCTCCCTTTCCCCTTGCTGATACAGCCCCCTGGAGAAATCTAAAGCCCTTGGACTTGTGCGATTCTCTGACAGTCTCACCTTTGCTTTACATGGGCTGGCAACTATACACTAGATGGTGTGATCAAGACCTGAAAATTACTGTCTTAAATCTAATGCTGTGGCCAGCATACACGTAGACTATTTAATGCCTTTAACAAAAATACAAAGGCAAATTCTTCTCTGCAAAGTTAAGGCGTGTGTGTCCTATTTGGCAATTGCAATACCTTTCTCTAGCCGATCAGCTTTCATCGTTTAAAGCTCTTTAAAATAACACAGGAATACCCATTATAATATTGTAAATAGTATTGCTCAGCTCTCTTTTCAGCAGAGGAAATAAAAGAGCCCATCTTGTAAAAATGGCTCCTTATCACTGTATTTCCTTTGTGACTTTCCACACATTACACTTATCTTTAAACAGGAAAAAAGGTATTCAGTCTTGTAAAATCAATTAAGCTTTTAAGCAATGGAGTAGTCTTCTACTTCCTTTAAATGTCCTTTAAAAAATATCCAAGCTTTCCTAACTCAGCTAGCAAACCCCAATCTGAATCCTCATGCCAAATGAGAATAGCTTAGCTGGCTGCTAAATGGATTTATGAAACAGCCTTTTGTGAAGAAATTCTCCCCCTTATACAACAAAATAACTTTCAGGCTAGTCAGTAGCACTTATAGATGCAATGTAGGGAGTATCTTATTTATTCATTCCCTTGGCAAAATGAAAAGTCCCTGCAAACTTCAGCTTTATGAGCTGAGTAAAAAAAATATCATCAAGAGGAGAAAATATGACTTATACTTGGTAGAAACAAACAAAAAAAATTACTATTTTTTCCAGGTTATTTATACAACTCCTTTCTTCCTGTAAAATCTTCTCAGTTAATTTAAAGGGTGAACATACTTCTAACATAGCTGTCAGTTCCTCTTAGTCAGCCTTGTTAAGAGGAAACTCAGTGTCAGGAGGTGTGCTTCATATCAGCTGACATACTTTCTATCTGAGTTTACATCCTGCACTAAACAGTAAAAATGAGCTCAGTGATTTTCTATGTCTTTCCTCCCTTCCTAGCTTTTATTATAAGGAAGGGTGCAATAAATTTGTAGCATCCTCCTCCCACCCTACTTCTAAGGTAGTATGGTTGCATGCGTATCTGAGGAATGGGTGCTGATCCTGGCTGCAGAACCAGGGAGGGAGGATGGGAGTCCTGGGCTGCAGCTGATGGAAAGAAGGTGGCAGAGCAGGGTGCAGCCACTGCCAGTCCTTCAGTCCTTCTGGTGGACTGCTTTGAAAAGGAGGAAGATGTCATCTGACAACAGCAGGCAACCACACCTCGACACAAGAAGGGGCCTCACCAAGCCACAGCTCTGCCAGGCACTGCTTCCCCAGGGCTGTTTGCCAAAGGGCAACCCAGCATGGAGTAAATACCCTGTCCCTACTGCAATTTGCCCAAATACACTGGCACCCACTCCTTCTTCCTTCCAAAGGACTTGGTGTGGGTGGAGGTACGCACAGCAAGTTCCTCTTTCCCCCCACATCAGAAGGGCGCTAATTTTCCAGGTAACTAAAAAGGATTCCAGTAAATATTAGTGGGCTTGCTGTGTTTTACTTATGCACCACTTAAATTCCATTTAAATCTGCTGCTTGTTACTTTAGGCACAGAATCAGGCAGATAAGTCCATCAAGCAGATGCTACTGACATTTTCCATTTTGAGGGCTGGATGATAACAACAAGCAGAGGCGCCTATACTGCTGTGAGTAAACATTTTAAAAGCAGCTTCACAAATGCCACCATCTTTCAGCACCTAATAAACAGTTTAGGAGGATGTTGTTGAAGCTGCCAAAAGGGGTTTTAAAACTGGAGTGTCTCACAGGAGTCAAGCACACAGCTTGCACTTGAAATGCCTGTCTCACCTTGCAGATGGATAAGAGAGGCAGACCACCACTGCCAGACACACAGGGCTTGGCACAAGGAGACTGGGGATGCAGGGACAAAAAGAGATGGTACACGACTAACACAAAGCATGCCCGGAAGAACTGCCAGTTCTGGGTGCTGCAAAATGGGCTATTTAGCAGGCTTGCCTGATCAAACCAGGCAAGGCAGAGGCTTTACAGTCTGGGTTCCCTCTCCCCTCCCCTTAAATCAGTAACCCTCTGCTCTGTTTACTGGCGTATGGAAATCCTTTTCCACCAAGTACCACTTCAGTAGGCAAACAACAGTTTCCTGGAGCTCTCTTGGAAGCACAGGCAGCACGAGGCTGTATTATCAAGGGCAGAAACCTCCACCAGGTAGCGGGGCACTGGCAGGCTCCTCTGCCCATTTGAGAAATAGCTTGGTTCCAAAGTATCCAGCTTCAGTGCATGGGAGAGTCCAGGATGTCCGTGGGAAGCACAGAGAATGAAGGCCACTTAGTCATAAGACTCCACCTGAAGAGCTGCATCCATCTCTGGGGTCCCCAGCAAAGGAAGGACATCGACCTCTTGGAGCGAGTGCAGAGGAGGGCCATGATAATGATTAGAGGGATGGAACACCTCTCAAAAGAGGAAAGGCTGAGCAAATTGGGATTGTTCAGCCTGGAGAAGAGAAAGCTTCTGAGTGACCTTTAGGCCTTCTAGCACGTGAAGGGAGTTTCTACAAGAAAGATGGGGGAGAGACATTTGGGAAGAGCCTGTTGTTATAGGTCCAGGGGTAATGGATTCAAACTGGAAGAGAGTAGGTTTAGATTAGAAATCAGGAAGAAATTATTTACTATGAGGGTAGTGAGGCACTGGAACATGTTGTTCAGAGAAGCTGTGGATGCCCCATCCCTGGAAGTGTTCCAGGCCAGTTTGGATGGGTCTCTGAGCAACCTGGTCTAGTGGAAGATGTCCCTGCCAATGGCAGATGAGTTGGAACTCAATGATTTTTAAGGTCACCTTCAACCCAAGCCTTCTATACATCTATGAGTACTCCCTTGGGTTAGCACTTGTGCATCAATAGAGACCTGTTATCATGAAAAGAACTGTGTCACTGTAAGATGAGGTTATGATTAATTTTATTGATGTGGGGGTTAGAAGGAATGAATTAGTGCCAAGTGCTTTGAGACAAAACACTACCATGTGTTTCCAAAGGAAACTTGGGAAAATAAACTCTACAAACAGTCGAGGTTAATGTGAGTTGGGAATTTGAAGCGGAATATTACATTTGATACTCTGGTATTTGAATTGAGGCCAAACTTTGATTATCACATCGATCAGTTGATTAAAACTAGTCGCTTGAAACCTGGTGTTATGTGCTGTGCAGGACATCAGAAGATACTGTCTAAGCCAAGAAGCATAAAAGGTTATTGCATCTTGAATCCCGATTGCAGGTTTATGCTGTGGTGGTGCCATTTATAAAGGCAGCAGGACTGCCACATTTCAACAGAGCCAGTGTTACGTATGACTGTGAATGTTGTTGACTCATTCCGGGTCATTGGAGATCAACATTTTGGAAACTACAGACATGTAGAAGATATGGTATATGTTATAAGGAACAAGGCTGTGCTTGCAAGATTTCAAACTCAATTATGCAGACACGAGAGGTTTAGATAAACTTTTCAGATTGTATCGAATGAACTTTTGGTTGCTTATCTGAACTGACCCTCTGAAGGCATTTGGGATTATTCTTAATGTCATTGTTATTGCTGGAAATAACAGCAAGTTAAGAATTTAGTTTTAACTTTTGCATTTCTCGAGGATGGTTTGCTTGATTTTACAAGGCGAGGGACAGATTCCAAACTCTGCCCATTTTCATTGATATTTCAGTACATCTAGACAGATGCAGTGAACAGTGTCTCTCCAGTGCAAATAAACTACAATTTGAGACATAGAACTACATTAGAACCTTTTTGAAGGTGATTTGAACTATGAAAGATTTTTCTTGCTTTTTCAAAAGAATATATTTAGAAAAAGCCTCTTCCACGAGACTTCAGTTTCAGTGGCACAATAGCCTTGGTTCATGGTTTTGCTGTGTTTTATTCCTTACAGGTCAGAAACTCAATATATCTCTGTGCTATACAGGAAGAGCATCTGGTCAGTGCTGGAAAGCATTAAGTAGAGACTTTTTTGGTTTGCACACTCTGCCTCCTAACCTAGATCCACAGCTGTAAGACCACTCTTCATTTACTGAACTGTGCCTAGAGGTGGGGCTTTTTGCAAGTGGAAAGAGAGAGGTGGGCTCTGCATTTTGTCTCGTTTAAGCCCTGCAGGAGTGGGAGGTCACAGCAGGGCTGGGACAGCGGTGACTCCAGTCTCCTCTCAGTGGGAAGGGCATCTGACGCAAGCTCAGGGTGTCAGGGAGAAGTGAGAGTGCCAAGGAGGAGGACTTAGGCAATGGGAAATGGGCAGTGGAGAGAGATCTGATGTAGAAAGAAATGGGAAACCTACTGAGAAAGAAAGATATGCAGGTGAATCTTCCTAGAAAGTAAAGGCTTGGTGACAGTAAGGCTGGGGGATGCATCAGCACAGGGCCAGCTTCCTGTTTAGCAGATGCTCTCTGGTCAGGCTGCCAGGGGAATGCACAGCTGTCAGGCACACATCCTCTTTTTCTCTTTTTAGAAATGTGTGAATTCAGGACCAGCGCTGTGCTGCACTCAGGCACAGGACCTCAACATGGCACTGCCCTGAAGTTTGCATAGAGCTTTGTACTCTTGATGGAAACTTTCTTTCTAGACACTTCAGGCCACACTTTACAGCTACTTCCTAGTTGGTAAATAAAAAAACCCAGTATCAGAAACCTGATCCTGAAACTGTTCCTAGTATTGACAGAAGCAGAGACTAATAGCCCTGGACTGTCCAGGATCTTCCTCAGGATCACCCTTTGACAAGATTGACTACAGCCCTTTCAAACCGTGGTGGCCGGGCTCTTTGCTCTCCTGCCAAATGGTAAGAGCCAAACCCCTTGGTTGTTCTTGTTTTCCACAAGAGACAAGGAAATACAGTCTGCCACTGAGACTGCACAATTAAAAAAAAAAAAAATCTGATTACCAAAGTAAGCTATTGAAAAAGTTATAAGACATGACAAAGTAAATGACTGAATCCTACAGGTACTGTAAACTACTGTAAACTACACACAGAACATATGGACAGAGCGTGTGGCCGAATTTACCACATCAGTGCTAATACCCTGTTTTACAACAGTACAAGAGCTCTCCAATATTGGATTTCAAATAAGTAACCAAATTTCCCAAGGGTGACCCATGTGTAATACACATAGTAATATACATACATGTGGTGACCCTCCACAGGGTGTTAACTGACCACCAGCATGAGGGCCATTCATTTGGCTGTCTCAGCAATAGCAAACTACTCTGGGTTAGTTACTGTACTTCAAATGTAACGTGGAAATGCAAATAAACTCAACCTGGGAAAGATCTTGATCACCTAAACCCTCCTACTCAACTATAAAAGCAATCTTTGGGTGTCCAGAAGCCAATGCACAGAGAAATCTACTTTAAATCTACAGGGGAAAAATACTTGCACTTCAGCACATAAAAATTCAGAAATGCTTGTACTCCCAGCACTCTGCCATGTGCTAATGCCACCATGTTCACAGCGTTCACAGTTCACAGATCTAAGTGTCAGCAACTTAACATAATGCTTACCCGTGATGCTGCATTATTTACAGAAACCAGTGCTGCACAGAAAAATCACAGCCCACAGCTGCAATTACACCTGTCACTCTCGTTTGAATAAAAATGACATCTTGTCACTACTACCCGCCAGACTTAAAAAAAAGTAAAACTTGTTTTTCTTAAGAGGAAGGGGAAAAAAATTAACCTCACAGCGGTTTAATAAGTTGTCACATGTTGGCTGCTGGTTTGCATGTGCCTGCACAGCTCATGCCAGGTGCTCCTCCTTCACAAGAGGCAGCTTCCCAGCACAGCATGGCAGGGCTGGGCTTGCAGTGCTCCAGACAGCACTGGAGACTGTGGGCAGGAGGCTGCTGGGGAAGGGGATCTCTACAGGCAGCTGTCAGCCCTGTTTCTGCATTACCAATACAGGCTTTGGGCTCGGTTTGGGCTCAGTTAATATGAGTATGTTTAAGAATGTAAATTCCCTCCCTGACTTGTGACTGTAATGAGAAATTCCCATCAGTAGCTCAAGCTGAGAATCATTCATTTTGAATCAGCCAGTAAGTCATTGCCCAGACAGCTAAAATAAATCAGAATATCTATTTCCCAGAAATATGAAGTAACTCTATTTGTTTTGATGGCAAAATACACACAATAGAATTAATTTCAATTAATATTTTTGACCTTCTCTCTAGAAATCCTGATATTGGCAAAGGCTCAGAAGTGGAAAGATATCAAGATTGTCATTTCCTTTCAGATGGAAAAGAAGTGAGTGTTGACACAAGCTGAAAGGGAGTGGCCCTTTGTAAAGAGGACAGTGCCAGACTCTTTTCAGTGGTATCCGGTGACAGGACAAGGAGCAATAAACTAAAACGTAAAAAGTTTCACCTCAACGTGAGGAAGAACTTCTTTACATTGAGGGTGGCAGAGCACTGGAACAGGCTGCCTAGGGAGGTCATGGACTCTCCCTCTCTGGAGACATTTCAAACCCACCTGAATGCATTCCTGTGTCACCTACTCCAGGTGACCTTGCCTTGGCAGGGGACTTGGACTAGATGAGCTCCAGAGGTCCCTTCCAAAAATAATAATTCTGTGATTCTGATGAATGGCTCTCAACCCTGCAGCTCAGACAGGTGCTTAGGATAGCAGTGAGAAACTTTTCCCTCATTTGGTCAGACTTTGGCAGGTGCAAGGCCTCTGTCATAGGAACACAGTGGAAAAATCAGAATGACCGTATAAACCATCCTACTTCCACTTTCTCCTGTCTTTGTGATTACAGGAGAGACAAGGTATCTTGAAGAGACTGTTCCTTTCTGTCTTTCACAGTTCCTGGATCATGCACAGAGCATGCCCCACTAAAACTGAGGGCCTGGCCATCACCAGGAAAGCAAATGGCTGGAGATCACCAGATGAACACAGTCCTGCTGCTCCTTAATTCTCTTGCCCCATCAACCCTTTGTCTTCTCCCATGTTTCATATGGCAATTCCTCCTTGAGCTCTTAATTTAGCTTTGCTGGTGCTAATGAGAAGCAGCCTTGGGCTAGGTCAGCTGGCCATTTACAGTTACTGGCTGCAGCACTACGTCTTTGTGTGTGAGAAAAAAAGACTGAGGTTCTTTCCTTCCAGAAGGGAACACCGGGCAGATGGTGGAACCCATTGTTTTCAACCTCTGTAGAGCTGCAATGAAAATTTCATTTCCATATCTTTGGGAAACCCTATAAAAAAAGGCTTTTTTTTCTGAAAACCTCTTTTACTGACTTTTCCGAATCCTGAGTGAGGGCATATCTCTCAATGAGCAGCTTTATTTTTGGGTAAATCCATCCGAAGCCCAGAAGAACCAGCTGGAGCTTTGCATGAGGACTCCCATTGTGCAGGATGCACACAACAGCTCTCTGAGACCAAAGTTAGGATTTCACAAAAGAAACTATAGGAAGATACAAAGCACTCAGCCTGTTCTCAGACAGAAACCAGGAACTGCCAATAGACTTGCAGGCTCCAGAACCTCCTCCTTGTGGGCTACCTCTCTCTGGGGTGGTGCCTTAGCTCGCCAGCCATCCGAACTGCCTCAACCACAGGCTCCTCAGGTTTGTGTGCCGTACACTGCAGCTGCTGCTCCAAGCAATTTCAAGTAGTACATAGCCTTTAAAAGCTCATCCAGAGCTGAAACAGCATGGAAATCTGCAAGCACCCGCTGACTTAAGAGACCTGCCAAAAGGAGGACTGCCAGGAAGTACCTTGATTTATGACAATGGCAGGTTCTGGAGCACTTACTGTTTTTAACAGTTTCCAATTAAGGCAGGTGTAACTGACAGTGAAACCTTTATGCCAGAATTTGAAGAACTTTGCCTGAAAGCGAGCAAGGCATGGTTGAATACAAGCAGGTGCCAGAAGAAAGACAAAAGAGCTCAGAACTGTCCTGAGGTGGAACTCAAGGTTCCCAGCACAACCTGCACCCTCACTGGGCACTTCTATCTGTGTGTGGGGGCCAGGTGCCCCAAACCATCCTGTTGTGACACACTGTGGGACTTTGGAAGGGCAGAGGTGTTGGTGAAGGGGGGCTGCCTTGGGAAGGACTCCTGCCCAAAGCTTCTCCTAGCACACAACTGGCAGATGCTCATACTGGCCAGTGGGCAAGGTCAAGCTCAGGTCACAGGGACATCTTGACCTTGATGGCACTTGCTCCAAGCAGCACTGGGGGCTGCTGTCCTGGGACTGCTCCACACTGTGCTGTAGACCTTGTATCTCTATGCAAAGAGCTGTGTCAGGAGATGACAGATTTCCTTCTCCTCAGATCTGGTCACTGGCTATTTTGGCAGCTGACATGGTCTAAATGACCAGCTGACTCAAAACATGCAAAGTTGTGTTTTAGAATTTGGAACAACTTTCAGGATTTTCCTGTTCAGGGCAATGTAATCCAGCTTGAGGCCTTTGAATGATACCCTGATGTTACAGAGGATTTCATACTACAGGCAAGGAACAAACAGTGAAAAATATGCAAAATCAAAGGCAGACTCCACAGTAAGCAGAAGATGAATCTGCAAACAACTATAGAGCAAATCAACAGCCAAACCTATGTCCAGTATTCAGGAACAAGAATAAGTTTAAGATACAAAACAAAACAAGTGAAAAGGTTCTGTCTGGTGGCAAAGTAAAACTCTTTTGGATCAAACTAGGCAGAGATGTACTTGTTTTGTTGGAAGTATTTACCTCTTGTTGTTAAGAGAAAGCATTAGAAGAAGAACCTGATACAAAAATAGAGATTAACCATATCTATTTTATATAAATATCATATTCCCAACATAGTAACAGTTACCAATGGGCTAAATTTATTAGATAGTAATTTTTAGCAGTAAAAAAAAAGATTAAGCTAGGAAACACTCATTATCAGCCACCCAAGTGTTTGGTAGAAAACAAATGTCAAGCAATGCAGAATACCGAGCCAGACTCATATCTTCATTTAATACTGCTGTGGAACAATAATCATGAAGGCAGCTTGTCACCTCTATTTCTTCCATGAGAAGCAGATAGCAAACCTGCCTACACTGTTGAAACCAATGTCAGAATTACTGGGGGCATGCAGATGAATAGAGACAGGCAGAACAAAACCAATTAATGTGAGAGTCAGCACTCTGACCACACCAAATGAGGCAGCGTTTCTTGATAGTTGAAAACAAATAGATATGAACAGCAAAAATGTTACCAGATATTAGATGAGGCTTCCCTGCTCTACCAAACACAAAGAACATCTTTTTTCCCCGAAGGTGGTTTTGTTTTGGTTTTGTTTTTCACCTAAAATATCTTGCACAGATTAAACCATAGCAAATTTAGATAGATGAGCCCTACAACATGATGATAGACTCAAATTCATCAGGTACGAATTTGAGCAGTGAAATATAAGTTCAGATGCTCATATCCAGAACTAATCCACTTATCTCTACCTGACCACAGGGATGGTGATACTCAAGAGGACTCAATAAACTACAGACACTTCAGGGATTATTTGAGCATTGCTATTTATACGTATTTGAAGTAGAGTTTTAAGATATACTCAGGCTGATGAACTGTTCTTATTTCTGACTGTACCTTTAAAAAGCTCTCCCTCTGGACAGACTGAACCTGTTTATTGTATTACACACAAATTCATGTTGCACTGACACAATTGGTTATAAACCAGGCACTGAAAGAAAACAGCCTCTTTCGGGCTCCTTACCCCTGAATCACAGCTGAACTGGACACTGACCTTAAAACCTGCACACTAGTTCAGCGAGGAATGGGGTGATGCAACCCTTGACCCTGCTCCGCTTCCCAGCACCCTCCTTCTAGGCTGCAGGGGGGCCCATTGCACCCCCCTCCTCACAGCAGCCCCGAGCCTGAGGCTGTGCCTGCCCCTGCCAACACAGCTGCTGTTTCTGCAGCTGTGGAGTTCTGGGTGGAGAGTACAAAGAAAAGATAGCAAGGAATAATCTCAGTGATTATGTGAGATGGAGAAGGCATTCCCTTAAATAACCTCCTCTGCCTGCTGAAGTTATCAGAGCATGCCTTTCTAATGCTGGCTAATGCCAGGTTAAGTTCAGTAGGCTGCAGCTACATAGCTTGTTCGAGATCTATCCCTAATTGAAAAGCAAGCTTGGGGAATGCAGCTACATGTAATATCTGCCAGGAAAACACATCCATCTCAAAAGACACTTTTCAAAGAGTCACATACAATCTTGTAAAAGCAGGAACCTGAATGGCCATTTGCTCCTGCATACACCAGCAGCAGGTATTGCAGGACAGGAACAGCTGCTTAGTTGCTTCTGTGATCTATTTTGTCTGGATGTTTGCATGCTTGGGAGTGTGGACTGGCCCTCTTGCAGGTCTCAGATGAATCACTCGGCTAATGGACTAGCAAGTGCATGGATAACATTATCAGTGATGCAGACCATGGTTCCTATATTGCCTTAATATGCCTCCAAACCAATCTGGTGAATTACTTCCATTATAGGATTTAGATAGTATCCCATTACAGATCAAGCTTTTGGTTTAAGTGTCATTTCTTTGAAAGACATATTTGGCGTCAAGGTCTGCTTGGCAGTTTCAGAAGAAACTGAACAGAGCCCCAGACTTCCTTACCTATCCCACAAAATGTTCTCACTAACTAGCAATCCAAGGACCGAACCACAACAGCCAGGAGATTGACAAGAATAAAATCCTTCGTTAACAGAGGAGTTTTTCACCAAAGTCTGCCCCTGGAGTCCTGTAGACATGCAAATCTCCTGGTCATCTACTGAAAATTGCTTCTAGGCTGTGTTGGCTAACTCTAAAATTAAAGGCACCATCTCCCATTAGACTAAGGTGAGAAAAATAATTCCATTTATAGCATGCTATTAAGGAAACTGACTTTTCAGTACCTTTCCAGCAGGTTTGCTCCTTGAGATGCTTCAGTGAAACTACAGAGGCCATCCTAGATGTCAAAGTCTGTGCTGCATTTATTATTGCATAGTTCTCTTCCTTGCTCTGAAAGCAGATCTAAATAACATAATTTTCCACTTGTACTTGAAAAAAAAAAAATCCTACTGCAAATCCAAGCCATGAAAACGATTCTATTTGTATTAGAAAGTATAAAAGTTCTTTGTCTTTTTTAAACAAAATTAAGACATTTGTATCTGGTCTATGCTTTTTTTTCCCTGAGTTTCTATTAAACAGTTTTACTTTGTAGTAAATAAAAAGAGGCACTTCATTTTAGCAAAGTCCTGGCATATTAAAACTAAAGTGACATGGCATATTAGAGGGGCTTGCCAATATTAATGATCTTTCCATGATAATTTATTCCATATTTAGTGTTCAGTGTCTGCAGAATTTAATACAGCTAAAGCATATGGTGCTGTTTTATTCAAACGATAAACTATGTGTTCATTAAAAATATATGGAAATGTAAACATCGTGTCAGGGTTCAGTGTTTCAGAAAGGAGCTGTTAATCCTTGCAAACAGTTTCACTATAATAAGAAGCCCAATCAATTAATGCTTTTGTTTCCTTATGTATTTACTTGGTATTATGCTTCCATTTAGAGTAATTAATTTGGTTATACTTCAAATTTATATATATTTACATTTCTATATTATTATAAAGGAATGCGTCATTCTTATTTTGATTTGATAGGGAAGAAAAGATTGGCAAAATCTGTTTAACTACTAAGCTGGGACCTCAGATCAATCTCCATTCCACTTGAGGATTGAAAACACAAAGCTTCTGGCTCTACAGCAGCTTTGTCAGCCTTGGCAATTTGCATTATGTTACCCATGATAGTATGCACAAGGATCCATTGCCACGAATGCAATTTAAGAAAGCACTTTCAGTTCTTTTTACTCCTTTTCAGGGTTTTCAGGCAGCTGGAATGCCTTTTTTCCCTTTGCTTTAGAGATTACTTATTATTTGTATTTAACTGAATAAATAGACATCTTGAAAAGTAATAAACAAGTTGAGTTTCTAAGAGAAACTTCTCAGGGTTTTCCATGCAAAGAGGGAAAGCAAGAGGGATTTTGCTGGAATGTGGAAGGCGAACTGCTTTGGAGACCAGAGTCTCTGTTGAGCAGAGGAGCAGGGAAAGCCAGGGTAGGTGCTCTGGGAGTGCTTTTCACAGCCACGTGCCTGTTCCTATCGATGTGGCACTAACCTGGACCACTCCAAAGTGTGAGCTGGCCACTGAGGATCCGTGCTCTGTGCACTTAACGAGACCACCTGCATAACACTGTAATGTTCCAGCTATGGGTCTTGCAGGAAGATGAAGACACTTGAGGGTGATCGCTGTGCTGATCAGTATGCAGGGCTGGACACTGTTCACCATTAGGCAAACATAGCTCCATCTTTATTGAGGTCAAGATTTTATCCACAGAGAATGAACATTTAGAAGAAGCCAGATACAACGATTAACCAACACCCACTCATCTCCCCACTCATCAAACACTGATGTGGATGCAAGACCCTTTATTTCATCAGGCTACCTGGGGGTTTAATGTCGTGGAGTTTGCTCTCTACAAATCTGATTTCTGTTTCCTTACTGACTGGGTTCTGGCAACTCAGCCTGACCAGCAGGAGAAGCAAAACTTTCCAAATACCACTGTTCCAAATACCTCTGTTGTTCAGACAGTGAGTAATCCCAGAAAACAGACAATCCTTATCTGTTGCCTTTGGGCAGAAGAATACTGATAAGGGTACATTCAGGAGTTTGCTCCAGGGTACAAAGAGAACAAGGTATTAACTTGCAACTGAACCAGGGCCTGCAAAGCCAGCTAACATTTCACCATCACGGTGGAAGCTCTCCGACTGCAGATGAGTCACGTTCCTTAAAAGAACAGATTTTATCACCAGGAAGATGGGGAAATCTGTGTGTCTTTCTAAGAAATCACACAGATTCTGCTTTGATCCAAATGGAAAACTCAAAATTGGGATAGCTAGGTGAAAGTTTAAAACTGAAAACTGAAAATTAATCAAAACTAACTTTAAGCTCCATACTGGGCTACCTGCATGAAAAGGTGAAAGTCTGTCTTCTACAAGTCAGGCTCAATGATCTAACTTATTCCTCTAACTATAAAGTCTCTGAGATGGGGGTTGTGATGCCCCATTTTGTTGTCAATTGTTTGTCCTCAACACTATGCAAATTCAGCATGAAAATTTATTTCTGACAGTCATTTAATTTATCCCAGCCATTACCCCTGCCTGCGTGACTGACATTTATTGCCTAGTGTCTGGTGAGCAGTGCTGGGGCTGGGAGCCAGGAGACCTGGTGTCTGTAGCTGATGTTACTATCTTGGGTAAGTCGCTTCATCTCTTCTATTGCATTCACTTAATCACGGTCATCATCTTCAATTGAGCTGATTGAAGGGACTCTATTATTGCAGCTGTTACACCCAATACAACAAGGCTTGAATTATTTTCAGAGAACACAGCGATGCAAGACTGTGAATTATTAGGTAGAATGTCTAACCTAAAGTATTTGGCAGCTACAGTCCCAGAGCTGAATGTCACACCACCCAGGTCTTTTATCCAGCCGGTCAGCAGTGTAGGTAAGCAAAACTTTTGTTGCCTATACAGAAAATATGTGCCTCACCCACGGTGCTGCAGAAATTGAGTGGAATGGGTGGTTCATTCTGCAACTTCTTTGATCATTGCAATTTTTTTCATAAGTCTTATCCAAAGTCTGATATTGATGGCTGGTGGCTTGTAACTTCTCTTGATTCCCTAAGTAGAAAGGTGTTCTCCTAGTTTGCCTAACTCAGTTACATTTCCCCATTGAAACTGTTGGAAAACATGTAGCAAAGCTGACAGAGGAAGCCACAAATCCTGTTATTTACACAAATTTACACCATGTAAATACCCTAGACCATCCGTTTTCCTCTTGATACCTCCAAATAGTGCCTGGTTTTACCTCTGATATTCCTGAGAAAAATCAAGATGAATATTTAATGACAAAGAAACTGATTTGGAAAACATGAGAAGCACCCAATGCAATTCCTTTCATGCAGAATTAAATTTTAGCCAGAGGTCTATTACAAGTGTGACATGGTTAAATAGATGTTTTATGTCCTTCTGCCACTAACACTGAAAGTCCTAGAAGGAACTACAGGACACCTTGTGAGAATGCCTGTACCAAAGGCATCAGATAGTTTTCTAGCTCTTTTTTATACAGATCAAAGATAAGAGCATCCTAACATTTGAAACTGAAATCACGTGGGAATTCACGCATCTCTTGGGACTACTGCATTTATTTCACAGGGGCTGCAGAGAAAGAAAATACTCCAAGTCCTCTAAATCCTTGTGCTAATCCATTTCCATCCCTGGTGTAACAAAATGTTCAGACTTCCCCAAATGATCTAAATATTACAAGGACCATTTATTATTTACTGAGCTCTAACCATGCCCTTGACACTTGGTGATTCATGAAGACCTCTTTACTTAGAGGAGTCTCTGAGGCAGGAGCTGAGACCTGCTGGAAAATCATGGGCAGGAGGGAGTCAGAGAGTTCCTCTCTGCTGCTGCTCCTGCACCACCCTTAGCCTGGTATAGTATTGAATCCATTATTGAGCAAGTTGTCCCTGAAGTCTGTCCCTTTGGTGTGAATTTTGCTGCTCATAACAGGTATGGTGGGGAGACACCAGGCTCTCCCCCTTCCCTGGCACCACGAGGCTGTCACCTCCCCTAGGCTTTCATGGGTCCCAAAGCAAACACAGGATACAGTCTCTGATTTACCCCTCAGTCCTCAAAAACACCGTGTGTTTCTGAAGGACTTAGTGTTGCAGAGGTAGGTGTGTAAAGGCAGATGTGCAGAGGTAGGTAGGTGTTCCACTGAAGAAGGAACCTCGAGTGTCAGCTCCTTTCCTGCATCTTAATGCTAAATTTTAAGGTGATTTTTGCCCTGTTGTAATTCTGTAGCAAGCACAACTTAATTATTTTGCCAATTATAATATCAAGGAATATAACAACCATTACGTGAACGGGTATTGAATCAGCGCATTTTCCACTCCACAGTAAGCAACAGCAAAGAGAGAGGAAAATGTATTAACAGAGAAAAATCTAATAAACATAATGCTACCTACAGATATGTGCTATTTAATCTCATGAAAGGATTTTATGCTTCTGTTCACATGGCAATATCAGATATCATCTCACTGAAGGAAGCAGAGACTCAGTGTGCAAGTCCAACATCAGGAAAATAATGTTTTTATTTTAATCTCTGCGTGTAAACAAAATGCCTTTCTTGATAATTCTTACATGCTTGAAGGAAATAATACTAAGGTTTTAACACATTTTAGGTGAGATCCAAGTGGAAAATGCTGCCATTGACTTCAGTCTGAGCTATCCAGACAAGTCTGTGAGCTTCACTAGGACACACAATATCTTCTGTTTGTCTGTATAGACCTTCCGCACCTGACACTGGAGCTCGGATGGGGGGTTACCATCTATTGCCATACAGACAGTGAGGATTTCTCTTAATGAATTAAATTAAAACACACCTGCCATACCTTCTATTGTTGTGGAAAGTCCAAGAGTTGACAAATTCTCTCCTAAAATCTAATGTTTCAGTCCCAGGAAGTATATATCCCAGAATAATGAGTTGGTCAGAAGCTGTGCTGGAAAATGAGAAGGGGTAAAAAAACCCCATACTGGCTTTAATTGTCCTCTCTTCACCTCAGCCTGGAGGGGGAAGGGAGGCAGAAAAGTGGAGGGCTATGACCTTTAGAAAAGAAACTAAGTAAAAAACACCAACAAAATTCAAAAGAATAGCTCTTTAGTTCAAGAGGCAAATGTTTGTACCCAATCTGCAGTCACACACTGCTCCACAAGTGCTAAATGTCCTTTTGTTATAACCAGTTGCTACAGCTACATGTGATATTGATTATGTTAATAATCAGGATAACGTTTTGAAGAGGAAGTGTTAGATTTTCTAACAGTGATTAGTACATTGATTGTGATTGGCTATACAATTACAGAGATATTAAGGTGGTATTTGATTGTTCAACACAGCATTTTATAAGTTGGCAACTACTTAGGACATCAGGGAGCCCAAGTTGGAACTTTCAGACTTGTAAAGTGCAAAACATTTTCTAAATATAAAGTTATCAACATTCATTTACCATTCAAATAGAAGTTCCTCCATTCTTTTTACTGGAACTGAAGCCCACAGCACACATCCATGTCTAAATCTATTTATGAACAACATCCGTATTTATGGTGAGGTCCTCTAACACCTGAATATGTATTGGAGGTGAATATTCATTATTATTCTTTGACACAGGAAAAGATACCCTAAGAGCCATATATTATGTAGTTCTTATCTAGACACTGCTGAAGTAAATGGGAAGGGTCCTTTTATTCAGGGTTTTAATGCAAATCCCAAATTGGAAACTTTGAAGAGTTGAATTTTTCATTATTTTAGGTTATGTTCTTATTTTCACCTCAGAGATCCAAAATAAGAGCTGAATAGAGTGTTCATCAGAAATTTTTACTGCAGCTGGACATATCCACTTGTACAAGGTAACATTATATAAGGCTATAAATTCTGATTTTTTAAAGAACCATGCCTGGATTGTACATGTGTTTTTCTCATGAAAAATGGCTGACGCAATAAAGATTTTGAGAGATATCAGAATCAGGAATTTGTTTATATTTAGCACTGACAAACCAGTAGAACCTTATTTTTAGTGTTTACAAAAGGCAAGAAAAAGATCTGCTGTCACATTGCAAACACCACCTATTTCACATACCTGCAGCTAGCTCTGTGGGGGCAGGTAAAACCAGTTTTATCTTTTTTATACACAGACACATCAGGCATCCCTAAAAAGACGAGGAAATCTTGGTAAAACAACCATATCTAACTATATTTTCAAAAGAATAAGTTCATAGTACTGTAACCCAGGATGCCTCCTCATTATGGAATAAAAAACAGCTATGCTAAATGAGTCTCACCTTTTTTCAGAATATACTATTATGCTTCTCTTGCAGTTGCTCCTTCTTCTTGGCCACATTTAACATAGTGACAACTGTGTCATAGCCCAGATTCACAATGCAAAGTTTTAACAACTGCTGTACGGGTCCCAGCAGACAAATTTCAGGAAACTGGCAAATCTCTTTCTCTTTTGAGCCTGATTACATCTCATGCCCTGAAGAGCCCAAGGTCTCAGAAAACACATGATGTTGCAAGGGGGACAGACATCAGCAGCAATGAGGGAGAGAATGTTGGCCAGGCTCAGCCAGGGAAGCCTGTTCTGGCAAAGCAGAACCACGGTCCACACAATTTCTGGAAGTCATCAAAAAACTACCCTGCTTTGGGAGCAGTTCCTCCTTTTTGATGGTGTCTCCCTCTTCACCCTCAGTAGCACTTTGAATGGTGAATGGGATGGGAGAGTCTCTGGGGCATAGGAAAGGGCGAGGAGGTTACACTAACATGGGTCTCTGGCCTTTTGAAAATCACCAGGCTGACACCTGCCACCAAATGAGGACAAGGGATGATGCTTGTATAAAATGTTACACTTTTAACAACTTGTCCCCATGCACAGCACATAAACCTGTCCTCTCTCACATCCTCTTTAAAAATGGCAGTTCTTTGTAGAGTTGAAAAGGAAAGATCGTGGAGGGCAGATAGTTTATTTCAAAAACCTGTCTTAGCTATCCAGAAAGAGACAGAGTGTGCCATCTGGTAGGGTTTCAACTGTTGCAAAACAAAAATACACCAGGAACACATTTCATAAATTAGTCAAATAGTGATCCTGGTCCCCAAACATAACAAAATAAGTGACATAAAGACATCAATGTGTATTTGCTGAAAAACTCAACAGTGAATTCAGCCTGAGGCCTTGGGTGTTTTTCTAAAGTCCCCAGTGCCCATGCACTGAAAAACACACAACTATAAGTTCAAGACAAACTTCCCCACTCCAAACAGCCCAAGCTGTTGCAGAAGATGGCAAAGGGAATACTGTTTAAAACTTATTTCATGAAGAATTATTTTTGCTGTTATGCATTGCTATGAAGCAACAAGAGTCCTCTCTGCTTCTGCAGCATTTTGTGATGACTTGGACATCATTGGTTTTTAAGCTGGTCTCAGCAGCCTTTGCCAGGAGATACTAATCAGTCCTTAGCTGTTCCACTGTATGCTGCTAGAAAGCGTAACCATGACTAGATGAAAACAAACCTACTCCACTGGCAGCTTGTACTCCTGTATGCTGCAGGGACAGGTAACAGGCATCTCTTGCATCCACAGATTCTCCTTGCTCTGAATGAGACAAGTTTCTTTTTCAGAGTTTTTCGCATACATTAAAAATGTGTGATGAAGTTCAGCATTAACACGTGAGAGCCAGTGGATGTTTTATACCACCTATTCTCTTCCTTTTGACAGGATCAACACCACTATAAATATCTGAGCTCTTTACATATGAAAAGTACACCAAAAAAGCAACAATTAAGCCCGTGTTATACACAGTGGTAAAGTGAGATTTTCCTAAGCTTCAGCCCTCCTCATGATTCTGCTTGGTGCTTTGCTGTTGAAAAACCATCTGATTACTCCTTTTGTTTCCTTCTCCCAGTCACCGCATCATCTTTGTTGTGCCAAATACTCCTCAGTGCACAGCAAGAGGCAATAGCATGAAAACTGCTTGCCTCAGAGAGATGCAGGCAAGCTGCTCTGCTAAGAGCATCCTGGGTGGAGTAACCCGTCCCTCTCAGAGGAGCCCTAGGCCCGTGTTGGGGTGGCTGGCTCCAGTATCTGCTTTGGATGGTAAGCCCAGACATGGCGCATGCCAAGCCTGGCTGTCTGCACCCTGGCCTGGCTGCAGGGGGCCTTGAGCTCCATCTCAGCATGGTGTGATCATGTAGGAGCTACTGATGGCACCTCCGAAACGACCGCCAGGCTGAAACACCACTGTCCACTCCGTACAACAGGCTGTTCATTTAAGAACAAGAAAGAAATTTTGCCTCAAGACTACAGAGGTATCACAGGCCAGTGGCCTGCACTTGAGGGCTGGACAATTCTCCCCCCATTGCTGATCCTCTTTGCCGCGGTGTGACCCCTGCCCCTGAGGGCGCCTCGTTGAAGGGGGTCCGCGACGGATCCCCGCTGGGCTATGGCTGCGAGACCGGGCTCGAGAGCGGAGCCCTGGCTGCAAACGCACCAAGGGTGCGACGAGGGCTCGGTCGAAAAGGCGCTCCGGAGACGGGAACAAAGAGGGACTCTTCGTGGGGGGTGCAAGCAGGAAGGGTTTATTTAGAGGCACAGGGAACCTAACACGAGGGAGAGGGGAACACGACAGAGCCCGGGGGGAGGGCGGAGCACCGCCTTTGAGGGGAGACAAAGGGGAGGGATTGCATAGGAATCTCCCAATGCGGGGTCGGAGGGAAAGGGATTGACATGGAAGGTACCCCAATAGGAGCAACAGAGGGGCGTAGCTGATAACCTCAACCAACCATTTACCGAGGAACACAGAACCTTCCAGACCGGTATCGCATATGCATCAGCTGGGAGTGGAGGAAACCTTGGGGATTTACATGAGTAACAAGGGGAATTGTGGGGTACATGACACATCCTTAAGCTGGGGTGCATCAAAGGTACAGGAACTGATTGCCAAAGCAAAACCTCTCTCAAGTAAGCATCAGAGAGGCCATGCCTCCTTGGGCAAAGAGGAACAGGTCTCTCTAAACGAGGGAGTCTGGGGCGGTGGCCAGGTTGGCCCATGCACCTGTTCCTGGGTTTTGGGGTGACCCGCCGGCCAGGCGGCTGACCACCGCCACGCCTCTTGGATGTTGCTAGGTCTTCCCTGCTCCATCACCCATACTGCTGGCCAGGTGCTCGCTGCACCAGCTGCTTTCTCTTCTCAGAAGATTCCATCAGCTCGGCCACAGCAGTAGTTTTGTTAAAATTACACTAGATCTAGGTAAGTTGTCTAGTTTGGTTCTACACAGACATCAGTAGGAGCAAGACCCATGACCATGCATAGGAGAGGTAACTGCTGGGTGCTGGGGATTTAAAATATAAAAGAGAAGAAAATGTGGAAAGCCACTCTCACCCACCTATGATTTTCTTACCTCTCTTCTCTGCTTTTTTGTAAAGGACAAAAAAGCACATCCTGCAGGAAACAATGATGGAGGGAAGTTTGGAGGACATTTGTACTGTATAACCACAGTGTACCAACCAACCAGGAGACTGCACAAACTATGTGCTCAAATAGCACAATTTGTTTTTTTTCTGAGCACATGTCAAAGTCAGCTGTTGCATGCTGATAAAATTTCAAGCAGTAAGCTTCCCGGTGTAAATACAGCCTCACTCACACTGAAGTCACTGATCATACAGCCTTCTTCTGCGGGGGGTTAAAGCCACACTGCAAAGTGCGAAACATAACAGAAGTCAGACAAAGTGCATGATGATTTACTACTAAAATGATAGAGGCATGAGAAACTCCTAAACATGGTAACCAGTTTACTCCATATGGCTCAAAGAGTGCTAATATTTGGGACTATACCTCACAAAAATGTATGCAAGTCATATCAAGAATTTTCCTCCCACTTCTTAATAAACAAAGATTTTCAAAAGCATTTTCCGCTGGGTGAAGCTCCATTTCCATCCAAACCACTAGCACTCCAGTTTAACTGTGATGTTAATCCCACCCACCAATAAATCAAAGCTTTATTAACTAAAAGCAGGGTGCTAACACTGAAATCTTTGCAGCTACATGAAATCATGGCTCCTGCTGCATGATTCAATAAACTCAGAACTTTCCAAACTGTACAGAGCCTCAAATAAGAGACAGTTCAACACAAATTATCTCTTCATATGAATGACTTCTCATCAAATCCTGGTTACAAATGCTTAGGTAAGGGTATCAGCTTGACACTAGAGCATTGGGCAACCAAAAATAAAGAAATCAGAGAAATCAAACACCAGAGAGGGAAGAGAAAAAGAAGAGAACAACAAACTGTGGCCATGCTTTGCATTCTTTTTCAAATCAGAAGCATTTGTTGTTCCTGCAGCAGGCTCATTAGCTTGGACTGTGAGACTTCTTTGCCATGGTGAGACAGGACTACCAGAATTAAGGAGGAGAGATAACACATAAAAATGGAATGCATCAAGTAAACAAACAAAACCATAAGAGGACTAAACTTATTTCAGTCCAGAGGACCCTACTAACAAGGTTCATCTTATCTCTATGGTCTTAATAAAAGCACAAAAAGACAACTTATTCTTTTTCAGTAGACACTGAAATCACTCAATTTTGGTGAACATGCATCCACTGATGTATAAAATTGACCTCAGCAGCACTAAGTACTTGAGCAGTGTGAATAAAAGAACCGAGGATGCAGGTTAGTTGACTGAACAGTTCCCATGAACATGTTACCTCTTCAACAGCTGGCTAAAAACTGTCAGTTTATGTGTTACTGGTGCAGGAACAGCTTGGTCCACTGCTGCAGTGGATTTTGAAACAACATTCTTGTCATGAGCCACAAATGGCAGCAGAACATGAACTGACTTTTTGAAAGTGTTTTTGAAACAGGAGCCCAGGCTTTGTTTGGATACAGAAATAACGTACCTAACCCCACCAATCTACTGGAGCACCACTGGACCACATTCCTACAGAGGGATGGTAATAACTGCACACTTCTGGCACCCCTGGCTATGCTGCCCAGATGTATTCATCTTTTTTTCCCTGTGCAGAGCGTGCAGAGCAGAAAAGGTGGCTCATATGCTTGGTACCGATTCTCCCCTTCCCTCTGTAGGCTGTACTCTACAGCTAAACAAGCAGAGGAATTAAGTCAGCAACTAATGACTGTCAGCCCGGGAGAAAAGGGGAATTGGAAAGCAATTCACGCTTGAGGACACAGACATAAATTTCTCAAATTACTCCAGGTAAGCCACACACAGCATGTCAGCAGCTCCATAGGATCTCCCTTCATGCGTCTTCCACCCTGCCACAGCCTGTGGCAAAGGTTCATTTATCCCTTTGTCCCTGCAACTTTCTGAAGCACAAATACCTTCAAGGACTGTCTCCTTAGAACGATGCCACTTAAGCAACATCTGTAGCCCTGGAAGAAATCTTACCATGTGTATTTCCTGTTCTCCTTAAAGCTGGATCTATTATGGGCTTTTATACAGTACCTACTTTCCTTGCACTCACATAATACGGGCTTTTACTGTCAGGAACTAATGCATTAGCAGGGAATAAGAGTAATTTCAGCTCTATATGTTTCTCTATTTACATCAATTTCTTTAGAGAGAGTACAACATTCCCATCTGAAAGCAAAAAGATAAAGGGTTTTCAGGGAATAAGTGTTTCAAGTATTTCATTTCACCATTACTACAGAAGCCTCCCGTGATTCTAAGGACATTTGTGCAATACCCTGACTAACCTGTTCCTAATGTTTGCGTATTGAGCTGATACAGCATGATCATGAAAACAAGGGCTTCTGGTCCATTTTACAGACAGATAAACAAAGACAAAGAAAGCAGAACTTTTCGTTCAAGTTTAGACTTCAATGCATGCAAACAACAGTGAAATGTGCTTTTCTGAAATAATGCACGCTACTAAAAAGTGGCACTAAATTACAGGTGTGTTGTCCAAGTCCCACATATTTGGCATCATTGTATATTATGTTAAAATTAAACAATACAGCTTCAGGGGAATCAACTGTTGAATACTTTTTGTGCTTGAAGAATACCTACAGAGAAAGAAGCCTTGAAAGTTTTGCTCTTTTCATATCAGAGCCACCCTAAACTCAGTGTTTAACACATATTTTATAGTTTTAAGCCACTGCTTTATATTTGTCATGTAAAAACAAGTATTCCACTTCATGCTGCTGCAGTTGATCTAAGAATCTAGAAAACACATTTAAGCAGCTTATATGCAGTTACACTGGGAGTCACTGGGAGTTGGCCAAACTTCTTCGAGTTTTTCTTTCCTTTTATTTGTTGGGTTTTTTTGTGTTGTTGTTGTTAGTGTGTTTGTGGTTTTGGTTTTGTTTGTTTGTTTGTTTTTGTGGGTTTTGTTTGGTTTTTTTTGTGTGGGTTTGTTTTGGTTTGGGTTTTTTTTGTTTTGTTTTTGTTGGTTGGTTGGTTGTTTTTTGTTT
>VZRQ01000740.1:691671-704168 GCA_013397975.1 Machaerirhynchus nigripectus
TTTTTTTTGGTTGGTTGTTGTTTTTTGTTTTGGTTTTGGGGGTTTTCTGGGTTTTTTTGGTTTTTGTATAGGAAAAATGCAAGAGGGTTTTGTGTTTGGTTTTTTTGGTTTTTTTTTAGGAGCTTGGACAAGGTATTTTTTACACAGAGAATCTGTTTTCATCAAACTTGACTCTCTGTCCTCTTAGAAACCTGGCCTTATTTGCAAGCGTTGCAAACAGTTCCCCAGCTCAGGGACTATACACAGTGAGGCAGTCTCTGGCATGATGGAGTCCTGATGTCAGCTGGATGACACTTTAATAGAAACAGTAACAAACGGCATAGTGAAATCTCAGCCCAATTCTAAGTCTCTATTGCCTTTTTCTTCTCATTCCATTCATTTTATCCAGACTATGTAACTGCCTTTGGTCTTAAGTGATGAAGGCCTTTTGGAGGATTTTCACTAAGCTTTCCCTTGCTGCTGGATTAACAGGACACTCAGATGCATTTTTTTTTCTTGTAACACTAAGTATCCTGTCACTTTTAATTCAAGCTGACCTACTGCAATAGCATTAGTTCAAAACCAGTTTGGTGTGAGTGAACGCTGTACATCGTCCTTGACAGACATTTAATTGTAAGTACAATGCAACTTTCACCACTACAGAAACAAACAAATCACAACCTTTAGGCACCAAGGCTACTTCGTGTAACAGAAGGAACTTTCAGAAGGGCAGGAGGGTTTCATGAACTGGAAGTGACACTGTAGAAAGGGCATTAGCAGAGTGAGGAAAGTTTAATGGAAAATATGGCAGCTCAGGATTAAAGGGCAGGCAAAGGTGAAGCTATTTTAATGCAAGCTACTGCTTTCTGTTCAGCAGATTTTGAGTAGGCAAGCTTGAACTCTTTGCAAATACTTCTTGTTCCTGGTGCAGAAAAATACATTAACTTCATTTTTCAATAATTTTTCCCGCCACACAAATACATGACTTTTTTCTTTATTCCTGGAGTAAGAAATACAACTCCTCAGCAATTACCTCTGGACTGCTGCTTTTTTTCAGCTGCATCCGAGGTTATTGCCAATGCTCTTTTTACACTGAGAAAATTGCAATGATTCCAAAGTGTGTGATGCCCCCACAGAAGACATTAAGTAACTAATTAGTAGTTAAGATTAAAGGAATATAAGCTAACCGGGAAAGGAAATTTATGAGTAGGGCTCTCACTAAACGGAAAATCTTAAAGCAGAAATTCCCCCGTGCTTCATTGTACGTTTTGTGTAGTCATTCGTGAATCCTCACTTCCACTCCTGTGCTGGCTAGTTCCTCTCTGCTGAATGTCAATGCCTTTCTTCCTGTGGTGCTACAGAATCGTGCTTTCCTACCTCCAGCTCTAGCCCTCTGTGCATGTCTCTCAAGTTTCCTTCCGAAAGAAACCCTTCTCTTCATAATGTGAAGCTAGATAGGAGTGCTGGATGTGTTTCATCCTCTACAGACTATTCTTATCCTTTCTGCTTGCCAGAAAAAAAGTTTCACCGGGGAATATTTGACACTGCGCTACTTAACTGCCAGCTGTTACTGCAGCTCTTTAGTGGGCCCAATGACTGAACCCATTTTTCACTCCCAGCGCAATTTCCCAGGCCGAGCCACCCGAGGAGAGGTGTGAGGCTGTGCCTGTGACTGCCTGCTGTTCCCTTCTCCCACGGGGAGGGAGAAGACTCCAGTCGCCAGGGATGTCAATCAAGTGTTAAATTCGCAATAGCAAAGCATTCTTTTAAGCCAGACATCTATTTAATAACGCTTACTCCTGGCTCAAAATTGTAGACAAACCTGTCCATAATCAGATAACATGAAGAAGACGGTGACAGATGGCTGGTGACGTGCGTACCTGCCCCCTCCCCCCATCCGTGGCCGTTTCCCTGTGGTCTGCAAGTGTCTGTGTGAGGCAGCCTCCGCACACCTCACACTCCCAGGCAGGCTGTGCATGTGTCAGCAGTGAGTGCAACCTGCTGGATGAAGCACAAAAGCCATTATCAGCAGTTTGGGTGCTCTTCTTGGCCACATGGATCATGCACAGGTGTTGAATAACTTGACAGGTGGCAGTTGCATAACTTTGGGGACAATTTTTGGTAACGCTACTGAAAAATCTATATTTTAACTTCTTTTCTGGGTTGCTGAATAAAGAAGGTTCTGCAATGGAATTACCTTTGACAGCATTGCCATAACTATGCTAAAATTAACTGAAATAAATAAAAATCTGCAAATCCTTCCTCACTTTCAAAAACCAGAAAACATACTGGTGTTTATAAGGTGTTCTCAAGGAGCCATAACTCTTGCTGGTACACAAGAATGAAGCCTGATGCTTACAAGCTGTGTCTGTCAGGCAGTCCATCTGATTTATTCCAGTAGCCATGTCAGACCAGCACTGCATCTGAGATGGTCAGGTTGTTAATTGACAATAAATAGAAATGCACTATTTAAAACACTTTTGATTAATGCAAGCCCCGATAAATCTGAGTTGGCAGATTTATTAGCACCCAGTATTATACTGTGACCAAAGAATGATTAGCCAAGACCCTAGACAGGCTGAAGATATATGATCTGATATGGCAGCCTTTTTCTGCATCTAATCAATAGATGATTTTAGGTATATGTGTGCTTATTAAGTGCTTGTGTAAATTTTTGGACTGATAGCCCTGAAATATGAGACTTTATGTTCAGAACTGGGCACAGACTGAGTCTTTTTATAATGCTGTACTGCACCTTAAACAAAGCTTGTGGGTTTATTGCTAAGAGCAGGACAGGAGAGTGACTTGGTGCTTATTCACCAAGGAGACAGCTCCAAAGTCTGCTGAGATACTTCTTTGCAATATAGAAGGTATGACAATATCTGGGACATGTTTCACATATTTGGTGTGTTTATGCTGAGTACAGGATTTGTAATTTTAAAAAAATCAAATACAAACTTCTCATGCTGCACACCTGTATCTGCTTTATATTGTAATTCATCCAGAAGAATTAGGTATCCCTATGAGGATATTTAAGTGAAAACAGTAAGGAGAAAAAGCACAAAGCAAGTTCTCCAAAGATAAAGAAGAGAAAACTTGAGAAACTTCTTCCCCCTACACCCCTGCCTCGTTCCCTTGCATAGGGAATCATCGTACAACTTGCTTCAAATTGAGATAAGCTTTGCACTTTTGGCCAATAGCCTGACCCAGAAAAGTGTAAATTAGCTGATAAACTATTCAGGGTATACTGAGGAAAGGGAAATTTGACTGTCTGAAGAAATGGAGAGCAAAGGAGACACAAGACTAAAAAGAAGCTGACAAAAGAGACTTGAAATTTCCAGCGAGCATCTAAATTTTGTGAGCCATCATCAAACCTAAGAAGCATGTGTTACACAGCCATAAGTAACAGGACTGCTGCTGAGCTCTCGACAGAGCTGTAATAGAAAGTGAAATGTACCAGGGACAGAGGGCATAACGGTTATTTTCTTTTATTATTTCCTGCTTTCCTAAATTCTTATTAGGAAATTAATAAACACATATGGTTTGCAGAAC
The DNA here is from genome assembly GCA_013397975.1 of Machaerirhynchus nigripectus. NCBI lineage: Eukaryota > Metazoa > Chordata > Aves > Passeriformes > Dicruridae > Machaerirhynchus > Machaerirhynchus nigripectus. The sequence continues at coordinate 695,203 of VZRQ01000740.1, forward strand.
AAATTCAGGCACTAGGAACTTCCTAGAGTACTTTTTTTATTACTAATGGTAATTATGCCTACAGGTGAAGTAACAGCTGAGTGACTCAAGGTACCCTGCTGTTTAATTAAATCAAAGGAGTTGTTAATCCTTAACAAGACGTATAGATAAAGGACAAAGATCATTTCCCCTATGACAGGGTGATGAAGAATACAAATACTTTATTTCCTAACACCAGATATATACTAAAAGCTTATGAGGAGAGAAAGAGGAAAGAAGAATCAACAAGGGTATTTGAAGGCATGTTGATTTTTTTTTTCCTGAAATTTTGTGGCATGTTCCTAAATCACTGCCATAATCTACAGGGCTCATAGATGCTACAAATTAGTCAGGACACTTGCACACAGTAGAACATACAATGCACATCAGGATGGGACAAAACTCCATCTACCAACACTAAATCCTGGGAAGATGGGCTGAGATTTTTTTATTTCTGCTGCTCCAAAGACTGAAGCTTGCAGAATAAACTCTTGCAGAACTTGGGAAACAGAAGCAGCAGGAAAGATTCCCTTGTCTTTGCTGTATTTTTTCTTCACTGGATATCCAAAGTACTGGAAATTTGAGACGAGACAATAATTTAAGAGGTTAGACCAAATGTGGAATTTAATAAAGGTCTGGTAGATTTCAAGCCCCTCTTAAGCACTGATGACCCTGAAGATAATAGTGTGGAAACCCAGGTTTATTGATAAGGCAACTCAGTGTTACAGCTGGATTCTTCAGTTCATGAAAATATTAAGAGTTCATGCACCAGCTCCACTGTCAGAACAAGAGCTGCAATCCCTCCTGCCCATAACATTCTCTTCACTGTTTGATTTCTACAGCTCTCGACTTAAGGCTAACAAAGAAAATAAAAAGAATTAGACGGACAAAACCAGTCTTCAGCCTGTCTTTTGCAGTGAGCAGCAAATCTCAGTATCTTCACACGCCCCAGAAATCTCCTAAGATGACTCACACCTCTCTTGGCTGTAGGGGAACCTGGGGCACTCCCCACTTTCTGGCAGCATGGGCCATCTCCCAGTTGGCATAACTCCTAACACTGGCTGTTTTAGCCATGGGGGAGAGGTTACACTGGCTATGTGTAGCCTGCAAAATAAACCGTCTGCCTCGGTGCTTGATTGCCGCAACAGCTCAGGTGCCACATGGCTCTCTTTCCCTCACCAGCGAAACCTGTGCTCGCCAGGGCTCCTTGCCCAACTCCATCCGTGTCCTTGGGCAAGGCATGACACAAAGGGAAAGGCTATGATGTGCCTACAGTCACACAGCACGTGAGTGGCAAACACAAGAGATCCCAAGGGATCCTTGTTTCAGAGTCCCGTCCAACCCGGAATGTCAAAGAATTAACACGTGTGGCAAACTTTCACTTAGAGAGCCTATCTGTAGAAATTTCTGTTGTAATATAGGCTAATTAAGGTCAAACATACCACACTCTATGTAGAAAGACTTGTTAAGTCATTCAGTCTCTGGAGGAGAAGGATTGGTTTACACAGGCCTCTTGCCAGTATTTTTCTCAAACTACTTTCACAAGTCACAAGTAGTAGGGGTTTTTAGTTGTTCTTTTGCAAGATATTTCAGTTGTCCTTTTGAAAACTCTAACCTGACTTTTGGCTTAAATGTATCTTCACTTAAGTTTTACATCCCCATGCCTCTTAATCATGCTTGGATACATCAAGCTACACTTCTTTGATTCCTGGATGTTTCTACACCTCAAATATTTTTAGTCAGTTATAACATTATTTCTCCTTAGTCATTACCTAGCAATGCATTGGATTATTAAACCATGACAATATTTTGTCTGATTTTTCATGCTACTCCCAGGATTGGCTGTTTCCTTCTGAACTCCCTCCAGTTTTTTCCTCTCAGAAGACCCAAATGGATTCAGCAGGCAAACACACTCAATGCACAATATACTACTGATTTATCACATTTTCCTTTCTATACCCCTCCTATTTTAACATCCTTCTGAAAATCAGATCCTTTTTTCACATTTCAGTGAAATAACCAGTTGTGTTTAGCATCCAGTCCAACCCTTTTCACACAAAATATTGTTGAGCTCCCAAGACACATAAAGGAAAGCGCCCCTGCATTTTCATGCCCAGTGATAAAAGCTGAGCTCTTTTGAAAAATCCATGCCACCACAGCAGTATTTGAAACAAACTGAGACCTGTCACCTTCACTTTGGGAACAAAGGTGGGATATGATCTTTAAGTATCCTAGTCACCATGAGAAACCCACGAGTAAAGCCTGGAGCACAAAGGAAGCTGGGATATACCGCTCTTTCAGTGCTGGGTGAGCACAAAACTGAACGTGATGGCCAGGATGGGCCAGGAGCTTTGGGAGCATCGTCCCTTCTCCCTTCCCACGCAGTGAGAGCTCCCCCACCTGGGCCTCCTCCTGCCCGCCGCCCTGGGGTGGAGGCTGCTCCCAGCTCTTCCCAGAGAGGTAAACGGGGGAATTTCCACTGGGGCGCGTCATTCCCTCCGAGCACAAAGTAAAACTTTGATGCCACGGAGGCTAAATGCACTGGAAAAAATGGGGTGTGCTGCATTTCTGCAGAGAGAAAATGTATATTTTGGGAAAAGTGTTCAGCCAGCATTTATAAGCAAGCTGTTTAACATAAGATGGGGGTTCCCTACTTCACCTTCTGGCTTCTGCTCGATGAGTGACACTTGGAAAAGACTAAATGAGGAAAAAATAACTTTCATGGCACACTCCCCACTTATGCCTTGCCTGTGGGGACAGACCAAATGTCCCAGGTAAGTCTTCAACCATGGCAGCAAGCGCCAGAAGCCACAGGATCAGTGTCGGGAGACGTGACAGGGGGACAAGTGACGGGCACCCACGTATTGCCACCAGCCTCGGGCCCCAGGGACAGCCTGAGAGGAATCCTTCCTCAGCCCTGGCCTGAGACAGGACAGCACTCCCACGAAACTCTCAAGAGTGTCACCACACAAATAAAGGGCACAGCTTTTACTCTCTCGACCACCTTCAGGACAGGTCTGCCTGGGTCAGTGCCTGCTGCTGCAATAGCTGAATTTCAGCAGTGTCCAAAACAAAGCTTTCCCTGAGTGCTTGCTTGGCTCAAGTCTGCTGTCCTTTATCGTGGTCCTTTTGAAACGCTGGTATTTTCCAAAGGAAAAGAAAATATCCTGTGCTATCTGGAATTTTCCATGGTTACACTTTGCCCAGAGGTGACTTGTCCCCCCAAGGAAACTTTCAGCATTATGTAATATTTTTTTCATTTTGTTGTTTGTATCTACAGAGGCAGGCAGATAAATGAAGAGACAAATAAATGAAAGAATAGTCTGAGATTTTTATCAGTGCAAGGATGACTCAATGATCAAGACAAGTGCTCTGGAAAGTTTTAGACTTTTGTTAATTGAAGATTGCTGAAATTCCAGAATAACCAGGGGGTCATCCTTCAATCTTTCTCTCAGACAAAAATGTAATTTAAGAGAGGGGTGTGACTGGAAATACCTAAAGGAATGCCATGTTTAATTTTGAGATCCTGTTAGACTGTGCTTTCATAAAGAGCTAAACATTCAAGTAACCACTTGAGGATGTTTTTTGTCAACATTTAGAAAAGTGCACAAATATTATTAGTTTAAAAAATTTGAATCCCACTGTTAATGTTTAAATATACTATTTAGCTGTAACCACTGTTATTTGGATCGCCACTTTTCTGAACTTTTGAATCCCTAAGGAGCATGCAACTTTTTTGAAGGTGGGTTAATTCATTCTAGGAGCAGCTCTAAACCCACTTTCCCTACTATTCTTTTATATAAATATTGGACATCTAGTATATTTTGGTGTTATTGTAAAATTCTTGCACACAAAAGCTGTGATAGTAAAACTTCCAAACAATAAGATTACTCACACTGAACCTACTTGCACACACAGTCTGAAGAAGAGCTGGGGGCCTGGTTCATCAAGATGAACAAGACCATCCTGTCATAAATGTATTTTTATTGTGAGGTGATTTCTGTGTGAACAATTTAATTACTTGCTTGGGCAGTAAAATTCCCACAACAGTAAAACCTGTCCAGCTTACCCATTTCTCACTTGATTAACCTGATGAAACTCAAGACACCTGTTTCAAACTAACCTATTTTTATAGAGTGATTATCAGAGAACTTGGCACTTAGCCACCATTTTGGCATCAAGATATAAGACAACCCCCTCCCAAAATGCCTTTCATTCTGTGTGACAGATACATTTGCCTGGAGCTATTATCAGGAAGAATGCACAACACTTTGGTGAAAGACAGAATAATTTATTTTTTAAAAAGGGATATGATCTCCGGGGGGGAAAAGAGAACAAAAGTATACTGATCATCTATATACAGGGTCTAAGAAGCTAAATGCTTTTGTTATTTATCTATTTGGGTTAGGAATTCAGGAGATACATGTAAGCCTTTGCATGTCTGTGCTATGCAGATCTGTACTGTGTTTCTTCTGGTACACAGATGTAAAGCTAAGTTCAAGGGTCTATCTTAAATTAATCTTTTATTTTTAATGTTGCAAATGCCCATGAGTTGTAATACTCAAGGTGCCAAAGGTCTGTAAGCATCTTCCAAAGCACTGCATTATACCCTAATGAGGAAAAAGTTGCCCAAAACCAGAAAAGAGGTGTTGTTTCATCTTTGTTTCTTGAAAAATAATACAAGCCTTGTGGCATGGGATTTAGAGCATCAACCCATCTGGCTCTGGTGGTTCAATTCACTCACCTATTGAGACCAAATTCTTAGTTAAGGGAATTTCAAATAAAATTAACCTCCTGCTTCTCTGGTATGCCATCTGGGGATCACTTTTCTCCTCTGCAGTGTGGGAGAACTCATTATGCGAGTTATCCTTCAGGGCTTGCTCTGTGCTGCCTATGAAGTAGTACTGGAGTGGCAGGGAGACTTTTGCACAAGCCCTTCAGTGGTGCTGTCCCAGCAGCAGATTTGCTGCAAGTAGAAGGCTTTCTCAATTACAAACAAGTAGCAGTTTATGCCATTATATTAAGAATTCAAAGTAAAATCTTTAATAAAAAAAAAAATTCCTTTTTTAGACTCCAGCTGTTGATTATCTCCAAGCCTGGTAGCAGCAGGTACTATTTACCAGAAATCCTGAAGAATTCATGCCGAAAGAGAACATAACAAGACAACCAGGCCCAAAATGAGACAGTCTGCACTTCGCTCCTCCACAGGCAGATATTCTGACACAACCTGTTGATTCCCTACCTCTGGTATGCAGAGGTTGCATCTGACTTTTCTCAAAGCAAATTCAGCTTTCATGACAGACTAGTGACAGGTGGGGAGATTAAATTTCTCTGTTTATCCATGCAGAGGTGCACCGTGGACAACCCCACACACAGTTATGTACATCGTCCCTGACTGAAGGAAGTGCCAACTGGGCAGGAAAGATTACTCTGCCTTCAGCACTCAGCCCTTCACCCACCTCTAAGTGTTGAGTAAAACTTCACTAAAGCCAGTCCTGTAGTGTGAAAGGGAGACCCTGGTAACACCATTAGTGTTGATACAGCTTAACCTCTAAACTGGTTCAGCCAAAATAAGGCTTACCACCAAAATCACCAAATTTGGCAATGCCTGTCCTTGGGCTTTTTCAGGTAAAGAAATGCTATCACAAATCATAACTCCCATCTGACACTACTACACAACTCACATTTTCAAGAACATGTTTGGCCCTCAGTCACAAGCCCTCTTTAAGCAAAGCCTACACTCTGATGCAATCACTGGCTGGTCTAAGGGGAAATGAAAGTAACCCAGTATCCAAGATGGAAAAATGTTCTGTTGTCCATCACAAGTATGCTGAAGCACCAGTCATTCGTGTCAAACACAATTAACACTGTGTGGGGGTGAGTCATTGAATGATTTCAGCTCTCTGGGGAAACGCTATTGCCCACTTTTTCCTTCAGATATTCCACCTTCCCAAAAGACACCTCAGATTATACTATGTATTAACTCTCATTCCTAAGGGTCAGTATAGCACGTCAACAGAAGAAACAAAGCTTATTGCCAACTTTCTGCATGCATCATTTGCAATTTTGTTCCATGGGCACTTGCCAACTGAAGCAATCTCAATAATAAAGGCGAAAATACATATTCCTAGGAGACTATTATATGGAATGACATAGAATGCAATACAGTATATATAGCCAGAGAGAAACGATGACTTTAAATGAATGAAAGCAGTGCTGCTTATGTGGTGACAGGAGGATACTGCCTTTTTAAAAAAATATATATCTGTAATGAAACCTAAGCTGTTATTATGTGTAAAGCAGCTGCAGAGAAAGTGATAGCATTAAAGGCATTAGAACAAAGATTATCTGGTCTCTGTAATTAAATCCTTTTCCCTACTTTATACCAGATGACTCCTAAGGTCACATGAGCCCAATTCAAGCATCATCCTTGAAACTAGCCTGAAGAGGTTGTAGACACTCACTGGTAAAGCCCTCAACCTACGGGGACTCAATTATTCAGTAGTTTCTATCTTGCCTTTTCTCTGTGTGAATGGAGAGCTGTAACATCGATCCAAGACATATCTGGAAACAGTGTGCTCTTTGATCAGCTTCTGCTTCCTTCACACCTTTTGCCAGTGACCTCTCATACATTTGAGATGACAACACATAAATATCTCTTCCTTGCAGAGCGGGCAGGTATTCCTGTCCTAGTTCAAATAGCTGCATCACATAAAAATACAAAATGCTGGGGTTTGGTTTCTGAAGTGGGAATACCCATCTCCCAGAGAGTGAGTGCAGTGCCAGGCTGTTTTCTTCATGAGTCAAGTGGACAAAGGAGTGTGTCGGCAGATCCATGGCAAACAGATATTCTTCAAAGGCCTTTTATCAGTCTGGCATCAGTCTCTTCATGCTCCCCCAGTCAGCTTTACTCCTCATGTAGCACCACCTCACCCACTGCTTACATAATACCCTCCTGTTAGAAGAAGCCACACAAGTTTAAAAACAAATACAGGTTTTGCATGATCCAGGAGGAGGGTAGGAGGTACTCCTGCTAGTTTGAATTGTGAGCCACATCAGTGGTGATTAACGAAAGGGAAAAAAAAGGAAAAGAAATCACTGCCGTTCCCTTGTTTATGAGGGCTGGTGGTCTCAGCCTAGTAACGAGGAAAAAAATCCATTCACATTGTTGCCCTCAGCCTCCTAAGAGGGTCTCAACACTCAGAAGGCAGGAAGGCTGAACTTACCTTTCCTCTACCAAGGCTCTCTTTGGGTTAAAGATAGAGGTGAAAAGAAGATAATGATGGAGTCAGACCTGAATTGAGTCACATCCCTTTACAATCAGAAAAATCAAAGGCTGACCCAGGCCACAGTCCTTCCACTCCAACCATTTTCCTGCTAGACAAAGTAGCCTCCTTCTAGTACAGTTTTAAAGAAAGCAAGCTCTGACATTTATAATCTGTTTTACTTTATAATCACACACATTCTTCAGTTTGCAAGGGAAGCTTGTCCCTTCTTAATAGTAAGCACTGAAAGAAGAAAGAAAAAATAGAGGAAAATTGACTTAGGCCAAACAATAGTTTGAAGAAATTCAGATATTAAATACTTCTCCTTTCTCTTATGCAGAGAATTCAGGAGAGTAAATGAATCTGCTCTGCTGAAGCCAAGATTGAAAGAAATATTGGAGCCTCCATAATTCATCAGGGAGCCATAGTAGGACTAGTGGTTAGAGGGCACAGAAAATGGAAGAACCCCAGTTGTTGACTGAAACCCAGTGTTATCCGTGGCCAGAAGCCAGACTAGGCTGGAAGCAGGCAAGAATGCACCAGCCTTTGTATTTCATCTGAAGTTCAATTTCTGCCCCTTGGCCTCATTTTGCTTTACTTGGCCTCCTAGCTTGCTCCTTCCACTACCACTCTCCCTGTATTCTGAGGGATGCAGCAAACTCCCCAAGCGATCATCACCTCCACAAGCTTTCGGGATTGCCCAGACCTTTGTTCTGCTTTCAAGTGAATGCAATTTACAGTATGTATCAACAGCACTACACTTCAGAAGGAGATGCACATGTGGAAGTGAAGCCAACAGCAACACAAAAGTCTGTGAGGTTACTGAAACCACCCTCACTGGAGATAGCTCTGATGAACTGGAGAGGAACTGGAGAGACTCAGAGCCAGAGTAAATAGTGAAGTTCTGGAGAGCCCAGGACCCTTACTTCAGTTGGTGACCCACACAACAAAGATGAGAAATGCTTTTTCTTAACCTGGACTTTTCTACCCGAGCTTACAAACACTCTGGCATTTCACAAAATTCAGTCGTATTTACTTTCAGAGCTTTATCAGGCTCCTTTTTGCTGAGCAGTTAAAGGATATTTTGAGAAGCATCCAAATATGTAAATCAACGAGAGGAAAAAGAAAACACTGCAAGAGCACATAGTGATAACGCCAGGGGTAATGGCTTCAAACTGAAAGAGGATAGGTTTAGATTGGATATTAGGAGAAAATTCCTTACTGTGAAGATGGTAGGGCACTGGCATAGCTGACTGAGGTTGGGCAGAGCAGGTGTGCATACCCCATCCCTGGAGTTGTTCAAGCCGAGGTTGGATGGGGCTTTGAGCAACCTGGTCTAGTGGAAGCTGTCCCTGCCCATGGCAGAGGGTTGAAACTAGATGTCCAAAATTAAAGGTCATTTCCAACCCAAACCATTCCATGAATCTATTTACATATCAAGTTGTGGGTGTTGTACAAGCACAGCTTCCCTGTATTGCTGTTGGTACTTCACAGAGAAAAAGGCAGGTCAGCCCCTCTGTGGTGAATATCATGGTAACATGGGGCCAAGTCAACAAAACCTCTTACAGCTATAATGTAGGTGAACACTTACTTACAGCCCCCCATAAATTCTGTTTTGTCTCTGAAGGGGCTCAACTGCAAATATTTTAGAGGGATTCTCTTTTTTTTCTTTCTTTTTTTTTT
>VZRQ01000740.1:704195-819572 GCA_013397975.1 Machaerirhynchus nigripectus
TTTGAGGGGTACATTCCAAAGCAGACAACAAAGTATGTTGTTTATTACAGAGGCTTATGACTCACTGCAGGTATTGGAAGCTGAGGCAAACAGGGGCGGCTAAGGCTGCTTTCTTGTTCCCTTTCTACAAGGGCATTTACCATTTTACATGGTAAAATCAGGCATTCAAACTATTTAATCCACTAGCCTGTGTCTGACACTTCAACACAATGTATGAGTAAATGATATGCGACAAAATATGGATTTAACAAGGGGTTTTTTTCTTAACCAGTTGAACTAAAGGTTGATTTATGCCCCAGAGAATGAAGGTACATTTGTACATTTTTATCCTACCTAAAGCAATAGACTATTTTTTATCTAACTTAAGTTGCTTGTGGCATCCTATCTTTTCACTCTTCTTATTACTATCTGGCAGCATATACTACATGTTGCAAACATGTCGAATAAAAAAAAAAAAAGCAAACAAACAAAAAAAAACCCCACAAACCAACCTTTTCTGATCAGTTAATGTTTAAATAACTATTTGCATTTTAGCATTAGTAAATGTTATTAGTACCAGCATCCTTTAGGAGGAGTAAGGGGTACATGATGCACAAAGGCTGAGAAAAGTAAGTTTCTTTAGTTCTAGGAAGAAATGGCAAAATCATATACTATTTATTTCAACTATTTAACAGATGCATATAGAGAAGGCAGAGCCAGATTCTTCTCAAAGCATTTATAGGATAGGAAGTAACCCTTCCAAGTTGCAGTGAAGGCAATTTCAATTAGGTGGGGGGCAGTCACACTGAGAATGCTTTAAGACTGGAGGAGGCAACTGTGAGCTTGTGGAAATCCCAGTCTCAGAGATATTTACCCCAAATGGAGGAGGCCATGATCTAATTTGTCCCTTCTTTCGGCAGGTTGACCTCCAGCAGTCCCTTCTCACCCAAATTATCCTATGACCCTGCTACTCTGCCTTACTTTACTTCACCTTAGAGTAGGTTCTTATGTGGATTCTTGTAGTGGACTTGGATCAGTATTAAGACCCTCAACAGATTAGAAACTGTATGTGGAGTAAACAGCAACTGCACAAGGGTTCTCCTAGAGTTTACTCCATGACAAGCACCTCAAAGAGTTGCAAGTTCATTCAAAAGTGTACATATTAAGTTTGTGTGACCAAACAAAAACTCCTGACTAACGACACAAAATAATTACTCCAGATGTCATATTGTACAGTTTTCCCCCACCCCCACACACACAGTCCTCCCTTGTGTTCTTTAAGGGTATGGGTTTCATTCAAAACTATCTTGAGACCTATCCCAGGCAAAGCAATCATCACAGACAGCAGCCGAAGTGCTTCAGCTAACAGTTCTTTGCAAATGAACGACATTTCTGGGAAAGCCTGAATCCTCCTATCTTCAGAGCACAACTTCCAAGGTTATACACGAATCCAAATCTTTGCCTGCAGTAGCGAAGTGGGGTAGGTAGCTGCTTAGTGTCAGATTGATAAGAATGCTTTGATGCATAGGAGGGTTTTCAGATTTTTTTAGGAGCGCTAAATGGTTGAAAGTCAAAAAGGTTTAAATACAAGCAAGTTGGAAAGCACCAGAGAAGTATTTTTACCAGTATAAGTAAATATATGTCTTTACAGATACTAGTCCATTTAACTTCATGTTAAAATAGACATTTACATGTTATCTTGGTCAGACATACAGTAGAAGTTATTTTATATTTTCCAGAGCCAAACCACCTCCCACAGTCATGAAGTGTTTAGTTTCCTACCCTGCAGTTTCTAGTGACATACATTTTCCTCTGCTCCCCTTGCCAGCTCATTCACTACCCTCCAAACCCTGATCTGTGCCTTCTGATTTTCCATGGGATAGATGTCTATAGCACAAGACATACTTCTACAGTTTCTGCCCATTCACACCATTGTACTCTGTCTTTGTTGGTATCCTACCCTGTCTCCCTGTTTTTCTTCTTCATTTGTCATTGATGTTTTCCTTTTAGTTTGTGTGATTTAGGGTCCTTTTCTTTTTCCCACCCTTCACACGTTTTCATTTCCCTTTTATTGTGATTAAGATTTCATTTTACTACAAATTTCAAAGCAAAATATTGTCATTCCCAAATGCTACATGCACACTTGTATTTGAACAAGAGAAACCCACTTCTCATCTCTTACCTTTTGTTCTAGGTTTTCCCACCTTGCTATGATGTTTTTTTTTCTTCCTGTGGATTAATCTCTCATTTATTTCTTTGATGCTCTTTTATTTAACAGCACAATTGCTATTCTTTGATGGTACATTGAACTTCTTTTCTTTATCAGCATTTAAAGCTTGATTGATTTTTGACTTCTTTTGTCACTACTTTCTTTGAGTAACTTATTTATTCCTTCGCACTCTTGGTCTGCTATTTTATTCCATCACTTATTTTTAGGAATAATCCTCAAAGATAATGCTAAAGGAAGCAACTTTTTCTTAGAGGGCCAAACACAATTATGTCCTTCATATGTGCTAACATTAAAATTAATGAACACCTGCAAGGTAGAGTACATAAAACTTTTTTTTTTTGTTTTACTTAAGTCAGTTTTAGAGTCTGGGATGTCACTAATTTGAATATGAAAACAAAGAGGAGGTGTTAAAGATTGGAATTTTGAGCCACTTAGCAGAGTGAAGGCAGAAGCCCTACTTCCCTTTTCCCTCAGCCAGGCCGTAATTGAAATTCAGTAGAACAGTACAGGTCTTCTTTCTAATGGAATCTATAGGTCTGTAGTCAATTCATTGAAAAATTATGTTTGTGACCTTTCATTCTGGCATAAACAGCCACCAAATTCCTTTTTCCATGAAGTACTGTCAAACATGGATGCTTTATCAACTTAACTCTGAAAACTGGAAACCAGAAGGTCTGGAATTTAGGTATCACCTGATAAATATCGCGACTGGTAAAAATATAGTTTTGCTTATTTGACCACAATCTGTGACCTTATTTTGCATGTCCTGAAGTATATGATTACATCTAGGAAGCAAGTGTAGTTACAAGATCTACAAAAAGTGGTTTCTAAAGAAGGAGGAAGGTATGGAAGATTTAAAGTAATAGTTCTGCTCTTGATAGTAATTGCTCCAGGCCTAGCAATTCCTCACAGACAATTCAATTAAATGCTGACAGAAACACAAATAGAGCTCACACGGTCTTCTAGTTCTTGCAGCATTGCACTGACGTCATCTTGTCTGGAAGTTACTGTGAAAGGGTGTTCTTACTGAACACATAACTACTAAATAACACAGGGGTGTCCAAAGCAATTAGAACAACAATAACCCTGTGTTTCAAAGCTTGAGTTTCCCAGTCTCCAGAAGTGACCTTGTTGTACCTGGCAATCTTGTACTGGATAATGTATATCTTTGCATTCCAAACATTTGAAGGGTTTTGCAATTCTCCCTTTTGGGTTCACGCTTGCATTCCTGAAGAGTCTCTGGTGACAACTGAAATAGAGTACATTTCTTGTCGTGCTGAAATTAGCAGCAATGAATCACCTGAATTTTTGCAGTGCATAATTAGTTTATTTGTTCTAATCTCCTGTTATTGCACAGATATTTGCCTTTCTGAATCTAATCTTGTCAACGAATATCATGCAGTTACCACTTGTCTTTCCTGACGTAATGATAGGGTATAGTGTTACAGATATATATATATGTATAAAGTATCAAGCACGGTTTTGAGATGCCAGTATTTTTAATACTAACAATTGTTTGCGAAGCAAGGCAAAACAACATTGTAGAGACACACAAAAAATTATGTTGAAAGAGCAGATATTATAGTTTCTGATAAATTGACGCAGCATGAAATTTGGGCTAGTTTGAAGTTTGTGGCAACAAATTCTAAAACAACAATACCTATAATTATTTTTATAATAAGACAGACTGAAAACTTACAAACTGCGCTAGGATAGAGGAAAATTTGAAAATATTTCTTCAAATATTGATAGCTAGCAACTCAAAGAAAAACTCAATCATCTCAAAGCAAAGCCTTATAAAATGAGGTTAAGCTGAAAAAAAATCAAAAGCTGTTACCATATGGAAGTGCCCTCTTAAGCCTCTCGAACAGCTTTAACTCCGGCTGTCAGTGACATTGTTGCAGAACAGTATTCAATAACCTGCTGACGCAATTAATGCACGTTTGTGGTTTATCATCTCAGACTGGGGAAATCTGCCTTTCAGGTGCTCATTAAAAGTGCTCGCAGGTGCACAGCATCCCCGCACAGCAAAACCTGTGTGTGGGCACGGGAGCTGCTCGTGGCCCCACTGCCCCGGGTGAGTGCTGTGTAAAACAACTGGCAGCAGTTTGTGAGGTCGGCTAAGCACTTGGACTCAGAGTACTTAAAGTGTTTTAAAACACTAGAAATCCATGTCTCTATCCTACTAAGTTCTGGTTACAGACTGGTTACTGCCCATGGTCTATTTGTGACTGATTCCAATTGTATAGAAATAAAGAAACTCTTGCCTATCAAAACCATTTTGTTGTTTTCTGCTGGTATCATAAATTTTCATATGAGTACCCCTGTCGAAGCATTGCCACAAGATCCTGCAGTATCACAAGAATATTTAATGAAACAAATTCCAGCAAATGCTGGCCATAAAAACAACTTGCACAATATCCCACAATTCAAGCAAGCAAAAATAGTGGTACCATAATGGTTTAATTTGAGTCTAAGCTTCACTAAAATTTCTTGATGTGTTTTGCAGTTGAGCCATTTCTTGGATGACTTTGATGATAAATCTGTCCTTGCATCAACCCTTTCGCATTACCTGAAGCTTTTTTTTATGCTCTTTCATAACTAAGACTGTATCTAGCTATGTTTACCCTTCCCAATGTTTCACTTGCTTTAAAAAATAAAAAAAAGAAGTACTAGCAATCCAAGCTGGTTTTATTTTTGTACCTCTCAGCAAGTTCTAATAAAGTAAATTGAGCAATATTCTCAGTTTATTGTATTGATAAACAGACTGTAAAGTGTTTTATGATATGGTACTTCTCGTATGAAAGACACTAGACTAACATAAATTGCAATTGTAACTGTAAACTACTAAAATATATTTTCCCTCCAGGGCCCTCTAGTATATTTGGCTGAAAAAAATAAAATAAAATAAAATAAAATAGACTTGTTTATTGTGTATATTTTTTGTAGTGTAATTAAATGTCTCTATGGTTTCCACTCAGAAACAAAGTCCTATTTCCCTGCTCAAAGCGGACTAAAGGCCTACAAATAACTTTACAGAGCTGCCTTCTTTCAAATTGGAGGTGAAAAAGCACTTTCTTTTACAGTCTCTCCAAGCTGTCTCCAGAGGAGTGGATCTCTCTGCATTTGCAGCCCTGCCATTTCCAGGCCATGCTAATAGTCATTATTTTAAAAAAGCATCCTGAGACAATCTTTCCTGCTCTCCCTGTGATAAAGTCACTGTAATCTGATTAACTCTCTGTAATTTGGAGTGATGAAAAAATTTCCATTCTCCACCTAAACAGCACCAAATTCCACCTTTTGTGGTGATTACTTTGGATCTCATCCAAAGTGAGTATTGAGCAAGCAGGTATCTTCCCCACCTGGGATTAGATTTGTCAGTGTGGCAAATCCTGTACCCTATGGGATGAAAAGCAGCCACCACGACTCCAACCCCTCATCAGTGGTGGCCAAAGGGGGCTGTCCAGACTGCTGAAGCACAGGGGTTCACTGCCTCTCCAGCCAGGGCACAGGTCCTGTGACCCCAGATCACCGCAGCTCTGCAACATCCACAAAGAAACGGAGGACAAACTGTTGGAGAAACAAAAAAATGTGCAGGGATGTGATAATATAGCTACAGACTCCAGACAGGTCTCACTTTGCACAGAGAGATACATTTTTGAAGCCCAGCTCTTCAAAGACACCAGGACCTACTCTGATCCTTCTTGCAGTGTTCACCAGCAGTGAAATTACTGAAGTGCCTGGAACTGCTGCAGGGTGGTGAGAACAAACAGTGTGGATCAGAGCAGTATCCTGAACCAAGGGTAGTAGTCTTTGTTCAGTAAATACAACCCCTCCAGTATGTCCTTGCTTTAAAACCACTTCTCACCCAGACCTCCCATTAAGAAGCAAGTGCTAATGGAGGTATTGTAATCCTTCTTCAGACAAAAGGCAGCAGTTGAAATAATGGATGACTGAGGAAAGAACACTCACAGAAAAG
This sequence comes from Machaerirhynchus nigripectus, assembly GCA_013397975.1. Taxonomy (NCBI): domain Eukaryota; kingdom Metazoa; phylum Chordata; class Aves; order Passeriformes; family Dicruridae; genus Machaerirhynchus; species Machaerirhynchus nigripectus. The sequence continues at coordinate 710,384 of VZRQ01000740.1, forward strand.
TCAGAGGACAGGTAATGGATTTTTGAAATAAAGGTGGAGGTGAGATACTTAAAAAAAAATAACCTACTCCTCTCATTTGGTCTTCCTTTAATAAAATGCCGATAAATCCATTACCTGTTTTAAGTTCAGAGCAGCTGCATAATGAGTCTGCCTTACCTACATAAACACACAAGAATGCACAGATTCGACATTACACTTCAACAGCTTGTGCTCCACTCTAAATGAGATGGAGAATTACACAAGCACAGAAACACTCCCTAGAGTAACTGAATGGAGCTGGTGGAATAAAGGCTGAAACAGTCACAGTTAACTCCTGATACATGTTTAAGCACACAATGTTAAGCCCTTTTCCTGACATAGACATTCATAAGCTTTGATTGTCCTTACAGAAAATTTCAGATGGGATTTACCTCAACTCAACAACTTGCCAAAAAAAGGGGAAAAGTACCTCCCTAGTCACATATGACATAGCAGCTTGCTTCAGTGTGGGTCTTCCTAGATCATAAAATTCTCTATTATAATTCAGGACTACTTTAGATGTTTGGAGCAGTAGTATTCCTAAACCTCTCTTGAGCAGTGGTGTATCTTGGATCTGACCATGCCTTTCTAATTTGAAAACACTATTGGATCATGTGCATTCTCCAGTCCTGACTGTTGCCTAAGCTTTTCCTAATGTTCTTCAAATATTTATTTTTCTTTTTCCATGAGCATCTTAACACTTGAAAACCTTGTTGCTGAATATAGCATAAGACGAGTATTTGGCATTGTCTCACTGAGTCATTTTTCAACCAGAGAATCATCCTTCATGGCTTGTATGCCCATGAGGTAGAATTCATCTTGCATCTGTATCTCTTTGTACTCATCATTACACTATATTGGCTCAAAACATCCAACCCCTTCTATCTTGGACTTTCTGGAAAGACCATGTCTTATGATAAAGCAAAGCTGGCAAGAACACAGAATTTAAGGCTTGCACAGCTGATCCTACACCTCTGTGATGAAGCTGGAATAGCAGTAGTAATATTAGCAGTACAGAATGCTTTTCTCACCCAAACTCTGGGGAATGTTTGAAGAGGAAGAAAAGGAACCAAAGCACAACAAACACAAGCAAGCCTGTATCGCAAAAGTGTACAAAATCTCAGGCAAGGAATAGAATTCAGTCTTAATTCATATGTAACTGGTCCAAGCCATAAGCTGGGCCAGGGTGAGTGTGCCAGCTGTTCTGTTGCCTGTGAGCAACAATCCAGCATTTGACAAGTAGCACCTCTCACCACTAGCCTGAAGGAAGGAGGAACAGGTACCTGACATGACAAAGGAACAGGTACCCGAGGTGACACACTTCAGCATTCTAGCAGTGTGTGCACCTGGTTTTGCACTCTGGAGAACCCCAGTGAGGAAGAAAAGAAGGCAGATCCCCAGAGAAGCCCTCCTCTTTTCCTCCCCATACATACACCTCAAGACTCAAAGGAGGAAACATACCCTGTCACAGTGGTTTTGTGATAACCCTGGTATGATCAGAATTTATCTGTGTTCATACTAAATTGAGATGGTATTGTATGGTATATGTATATTGTATTATATGTATATATATTATACATATATAATATTTGCTATATTGTATTGACCTCCCCAAAGAACTTTTACTTAGAGTGTTTCCCTTTAATATTTCTTTATAAATCTGTTGGTTAGTGTATACAAAATCAATCTGATCCCTGAAGTCTCCAGGCTGCAGATCACTGCCTTTAATAATGCACATCCTTCCTGTTTTGTGTCTTCCTTTTTCTCTGGGATTTGTACTGAGTGGTTTTGATGTTTCTTCTCTAGTCGTTACAGAGGGTGCATCAAACTTTAACTTAAGCATCTTGCACTCTGGAAACAGACACATATTCAGTGAAGACCTTATGTACACTTTCTCAGATGCAAAGACCTGTCTCCTATCATTACAGTTGAAACATGACACAGTCCAAAAACAAGCCTACACCAAGCTGAAGGAACATGTGGTTCCTCTGTACACAGCAGAGCTAAAGAGACTGGTCTGCCCTCTGTGTAGATTCCCAGGTGTCAAAGAAAGGATGCATCTTTTTTAGTTGGCTCCTCAGAGAGAGACCCTAATAGGATCTCTCTTCTTTTCCTGGACCCTATTTGCATAGAACTTAGAAAATGATCTAAGGTCTTTTCTCATCTGGGAAACTGAATTGAATTTTCCCACTGGTTTTGCTGATTGTTTGGAGAGGAAAAGAAGAAGACAAAAGTACAACTGAGTATGCTCATTCCCTTACAAGATCAGGCTCAAAATCCTGGGGAGAGGTGGAGGGAAAGTGATACACATGAGGGGTGAGAAATATCAGAAACCAGAAAGAAAACAGCATCAGGGCAAAGCCAAGAGGAACCAAGAGGCCAGTAAACTACACAAGCACCAAAGCATTCTTGAGAAGTGTTTTAGTCCTTTACCTCCAAAGTCCACTTGACAATACAAACTTGAGAAAACAATGTTTCTCCAGGCTGGCACAAAAATACAACTTCAGCCTTTTTTCCTCAGAGTATAAATAATATACTCATCTCTGAGCAAACAAAGAATTATGTATCAGAAAATAAGGGATTACATGCCTTTATTTAATGACTTAATTGATAAGTATTGCTCTGTTGGAAAAATTCTAAATTTATCCCCAACGCATATAGTTGTATGACAATTCTTCCACAGCTGACCAAGATCTAGGGATTGAATCTGGCCTGTTGGTGCCTTCTCCTTCCATCCTTTCCTACTGGAGGTAAAACAGCTGGAAACACTTCAGCAAGAGGCATGCAGTATTTTTCTGACATTTGCTCACAGCCCAACATGGGTTGCATGTTGAAGCATTGCTGTAGCTTCTAGGGGAAAGGTGTGGAAAGCAGGGGGTGATCATCTGCAGAAGGAAGTTGAAAAGAAGTTCCAAACAAAGACTCTGTTACAGATTACAGCTGATGACTTCTCCTTTCTTGCCTTGGCCTGGCCTTGCAAGAAGAGAGGGTTATGCTTTAGCTGAGGTTAGTGAACAGCTGCTGGGAGAAGTGGCCTGAGGGGCATGAGTAAAAATTCCCACAGGCAAATTCTCCAGTGAGTCTTTAGCTCCTACCACGGTACCCTGTATCCGCAGGATCTGGACTCCAGATTGGCAAATTCTTTGTACGTGCTGCTATTCTGGTGCCTTCAGTGGGAAACTACTGAAAGATGAAGTTAGGAATTTGTTTCAGTGTTTGCATCTATAGGGACCAACATAGCTTGTGTTGGGCATGGATTAAGTCAATATAGAGAGCTCTACGGAGCAAGGCTTTCCTTTGTTTTACAAATGAAGATATCTGTTAGAGATGATCTGAGTGCAAACACCACAAACTCCATGGCACCCTTACCTTGAGATTTCAGACACAAAGACGAATTGTGGCAGAAAGATGGGGTTATTTTCAATGCAACTTGTTGACAGAGGAGTTAAGGTTTTGACCTGGTGCTCTAAGCTCATGTTGTAGGCATTGTGTTTCATGACATTTTAAGAGCATGTCTAAGCAGAAGATTTGTCTGTGTTCCTTGGCTTTTTTTGTTGCCCTCTGGGTCAAACAGCCTCCCTGACAAAAGAGGAAGAGAGATTGTCTCTTCCTTGAAGAGCAACCACAGCTCCAGCTGTAAAGTGAGGAAGGATGACTGCAGGAAGAGACAAGCTTGCTTCACAGTTCCAAACCTATGTACAGCTGAACAGATATTTTTACAATTAAGCTTTATGAACAGAATGGGGCTTGCATGTAGACTGGAAAAATAAAACCCTTTATCCAGATTCAGGGCAACCCTGGAAGTGGTTGTGAATCAGAGCCAAAGTCTTTACAGAAATGTTGCCTATCCCTGGAAAGAGAAGAAACTTGTGTTGTATGATTGAGTGGGAGAAGAGGCAGGGAATCTAAATCCTGTTTGAAATATCATGGTTTTTTTTTTTCTTTGCAATGAAAATAATTGTAATGGCTCTATTTTCCATTTCATGCCAATATTACAACAGTTTCTGGTTGTCTAAAGACCAGTTTTAGTCTCTACAACAGAGAAACTGGAAAATGGTCTTGAGTTTGCTGTCCCACCTGTTCATTACAGTGAAATGCTGCTGGCCAGTATGAAACGAGATTACTATTATTTTTAAAGAACACAGTCAGCAGGATTCAGTGGGGTTATTTCCATGTTAGCTACAGGAAAGACAAGATCAAATGCAACTGAACAGCTTCTGAAATAGATACTTCCATGCAATTACAGGCTTTATGTTCAGTCACTGGTTTTAATACTACTTTACAAACATGATTAGGATTCAAGTTCTGAAGGTGCCTCATATTTACTCCCTGCCTGCCTCTCGGTGCCTTGGGGATAAAGTATGCTGCCTGGGACAGGCAGAATTGGGGGAAGTCTAACAGAAATTAAAAGAGGAGAAAAAGTTGTCGGGGAGAAAAAGTTGTAGAAAAGACATTGGTGTATCCAGCCAGTTCCTCTGTTGCTCTGTTTCTCAAGGGTCTCTGGGTTGGCTTCTTCCTGAGCAGTGGAAAGGTTCATCTGGGCTAAGGTAAACGTCCTCTCAGAAGGACACTGCTAGTTCTCTTCATTTAGACCAAACTGAACCTTCACCCCTCTTGCCAGGTCTCTGCCTCTGAGTCAGTACCTGACTCTTAAAACTCCCTGCAGTTGTTAACCAAAGACATCTTCACTTTCTCAGAGAGCTGGTATAAAAATGAGGAGACAGATTTTCCTTTCAGCAGTTCCAAGTCATTAGACTTTTCACATTACTTACCTGTTTAATCATCCAACCCTTCATCTCTGGGGAGTTTAAAATAATGCCCAAATCACAAGTAATGAAAATTGAGTTTCCTTCCTAATCTCACACCTTTCCAGCAATCCCTCAAAACAGATGATGCTGCCCTTATGATCCTGATAAAAAATAAAAGCAGGTTCTCCCAAACTTATCTTCCTTCCTTTGATCATCTCCACATCAAGCTGAGAAGACAGAATTAAAGATTCTACAAAAGTAAAGTTAATGGGGATAAAACTACGTACAGCTGAAGTGTGTTATCATTCTCCATACCTTTAAGCACATGAGTTATCATGTAATGTAAAAATAAATAATGCATATTAAGGGTATTGACCTGAATCCTAATCACATTTCAGAACAATATTAAGACTAGTGATAAAGCATAAAGCCCACAGTTACAAAGCAGACCTCAATCTGCTTTCTGTGAGTCACATTTTTATAAGCAGTGTAATAACACCTTTGATTGTACAAACTGAGAAGAGGCACTTGGTAACAAAAAAAGTCCTCACAAAGTCCATTCTTATTTCAGAAATAAAATGAAGTCTGTATATCTACAAAATCTACCTTGAGTTTTCAAAATTCAAAACTTAACTAAGCAGTGAAGTATCACTTTATGCAATATCATTGGAAAAACTTATTCTTAATTTTCTTAATGATTGACTGGCCCACACATTGTAATCTCTTTCTTTCAGTAGTATGGAAGTTTTCCAGATGATAAATGTTTTCAACTGAGCAGAAAACAATATATATAGTATTATTACTTTAGTGCAACAAAATATTATGGAGCTTAGAGGTCTGGACTTCCGATTTACTGTTCTAAACATGACAGGGTCAGTCACTTTAATTTTTTTGTCAAAATTTCATACTTGGAAATCTCAGTTCTTCTAGCTCACAACTGCAGATTTTTCAGTCTTGTTCTCCACCTGCATATTTCCAAAAGGTTCTGTTCACACAAAACGTTTTGCATGAAAGGATAGGAGGAATCAAGAGAAGAAGAAATGCCAGCAGAGTATTATCTCCTTCTACATACACTTGTGCTTCTCGACTGCCAATAAGAAGCCCTATTATACCTTGCTTTTGTCTACTGTGTTATGCCTACCATTCCAAGGCAATAAGAACGGAGAAGGATAGCTTTGCTCGTTGCCTTTTCATAATTACAAAGTCTCTAAAGTCACTCCTTTCAGATAAATATAGGTAGACAATGGCTAGCATTCAGTGAGGCTGATGAATACTACACTGAATGCAAAATGTATATAGAGCAACAAAGAGAAAAATGTGGTGCTTCACACTGAAGCCTTCACATGCCTTCAGGGCTTTTGTGTGACTTTCTGTCTTCCTCGCTAAATATACATAACTTCACAAAGATCTTTTCAAAGAGCTGCCAAAGAGGTAATTCACATTTTTGTAGTGGGAGAGAACAAAATGCTTAATTCTAGTGTTAAATGTATTCACACCTGGTCCTGGCACCCACCCTTTTCTTTAAACACATGATTGTTTGGAGAATATATGTTTCGATTGGAACTGCAACATTTTGCTTTATTTGAGTCAAAACTGATTATTGAGGTTGCTATCCACACATAAAAACAGAGAGGGGGAAAACATCCCATCCTACACCTTTTAAGGTTTTGTCTCATGGACTTGACAGGAAAGGTCTTTGTAGTTACTATCATTATTTTTCTTTTCCAAAACCAGAGCTTTAATTGCACCCATATATTCTCTTACCAACACATCTGTATCCAACTGTGCTACCACTTTGCTCACCTTCAACTTTTTTTTTTTTTTTCTTTTTTTTTGTTTGTTTTGGGAACATTTCTTTGTGGTTCTAAACAACATAAATTTGGTTTCCTCATCAAGAAGCTCATTTAGCTGCAGCTTGATTGCAAGTAATTTGCTGTAACTGTCTCCGTCTTTTAATTGTTTGTGCCTTTTTCTAATCTATAAACTGTAACTTCAGGCAGGTCATTTCTGTCTCACCATTTCCTCTTTGGAAAGGCATATCTAATAACTCACCTCATATCCTGTGGCTTTAGGCATCTGAACTCATATGAACAGAAGGGATAGACCATTGATTCAACTCCAAGATCATTTGGAAAAAACCCTCCATAAAATCTCCTTTTTAAGAAATAGGAAAATAACACTTCATCCATGAAATTTAGCTTGGTGGAAAATAAATATGCATCAGCATTGGTACAGAACTGACTCCCTCTTCTGTTTCCACAGGGTTTCCTTGTGACCTCCAAGAGTCATGAAATTCTAAGTGCCAATTTGGGTACTGCTACAATGCTTGAGTTAATCAGAGTCCAATGAATTTTATTATCACAGTTCTGCATTGGCACCATTTCCCCTACTGGAGACAGAATTCATGATCTCATTAGAGTCTCTGGACTAAGTCAAGCCAATGCATAAGGCAGCTATTTCTTTATTTTTTTTTAAGTAATCTCGTTAGAAGTTCTACTAAATATGGTATCCATATCAAATCTCTTTAATTCCTCCCACCTAATCCCCTTTACCCCCAAAGTGTAACATAAATGTATTAGTCAGATTAGCAGCACATTCAGGAATAATCCCTTCCAAAACAAGAGACCTATATGTATTTTTCCTGATCCCCAAACTTTTGTTTGTATTAATTATGCTAAAGCTGACTGGCAGTGTGAATAATACTCTTCCCCCCTCTAGTCTGAATAGCAATTAAGGAATTTGCATTTTCTGCATCTTTTTCTTACAAAATAAGATATTTTCTATGCATTTTCTGTTTTGAGCAAGTGTCTGCTCTGACTCCCACTGAAGTCTGTGGCCAAGCTCCCAAATGAATGTTTTCGTCACCATCTTAACTTTACAGCACTTGCATAAAGCACAAAACACATGGAGGAGTACGGCAGCCTTGGGATGGGGAAGGAATGCCAAGCACAGCAGGTTTCTTTCCCTAAAAGTTCCTTAGATGTATTTTCCCACATGATCTCAAGACCATAGCTAGCTATTGCACTTGCCTGGTGGGGACCATGGATTCCACCCAGAGGAGTGCTGTTAGCAAAAAGAATGAGAAGCATTTTCTTATTGCGGTGGTAAAAATTTAGAAAGCTTTATCAGTGCCTTGAAAACATTTACTTTCCATTGTTTAAATCGCTGAAAATACTGAGACTACGTTATGAAGATCACATGCACGTTGCGAAACTCACACAAATGCCAACAAAAAGCTTTTAACCAGTCTGTGACAGCTTTCTCTGGGAGACTCAGCAGATGTGTGCCCATATACTCAGAGGAAAGTTCACTAGACGCATGTATTGTCCTTTCTGAGCTCTCTTGTATATTTAACATGTTTTCTTGATGAATAAATGGAAGCAACGTGACTAGACAGCCTGCACATTCTATTGACATTGCCAATACTCCGCTATTTTGAGAAGATGCATTGGCTGAGAAGTTCTGTTTCATAAGCTAAGTGGCTGATGGCTTCTTGTATGACTGCAAATTGCTGAAGGGCTCCTGAAACTTTTCCATTTTTTCTTCAAAACCTTTTCAATCCATACTGGAAACCTCAGGAGTGGATTGTACTTCAGTCTCTCACATGTCAACTATGGAGAGACTTCCCTCTGGCCAAGCCAAACTGGCATGAAGTAATGCCAAGGTCCCTCAAACCCAGCATATTCAAGCACTTTTTTATGCCATTAAAAGAAGTTAAAAAAAAAAAAAAGTTTTAAATCTGAGAAAGAGGCTAATTTTGTGCTAAATCTCTTACTTTCCCACATATACATGCATGCACACACACCTGGAACAAGGAAGCAATTTCCAGTTGCCTGATTCCAGTTAGGAAAAGAAACAGACGGGTTCTGCCTAAAAGACTTAAAATGCCAAGCTCCATTTTCAAGTGTGATCTAACTCTTGGGAACCTAAAGGACACAGGCATTAACAGGACTGATCTGCTAAAACACTACTAAATAAGTACCACTAGCATAACATTTATGAATGTCCCTTGGGGACAGAGCAGTGCAAATGCCATTTGGAGACTTTATCATAGGCTCCCAGATCTCATTTGCAGGGGGTTGCATGATCTTCCATCAAGCAAAAATTTTGTATCACTTACAAAAAGTCCTTTGGGCTCCTTTACTCCTTATTTCCATTACAGCTACTGAAATGCTGGGCTGGCTCAGGATGCAGAATAAGATATTTAGGACTCTAAAAATATATATTCTATGAGTAAAGTATCAAGTCTTTGGATTGACAATTTGATTGTTATTGTGGTTAATAACAGGACAGACACCAGCAAAATGCGGCTGGCCTGCTGAGTGGGAATGATGTAATACACCATGGCCATATGGACTCAAGTGAGTAATTACATATGAGTAACCCATCTGATCTTTCATGTAGCCAGGCTTTTATCTCAGATAGTCCCTTTTCTCTGCTATTACCAGCTTTTTGTTCTAATAAAGAACATCCTCCCCTTTCACCACCCTTATTATGTCTAAGTAATCATTATACACAGATACAGGAGAGGGTGAATTCCTCAAAGCAGAGACATGCTGGGGAACTGTAAAACCTCCTTTCTGCAAAGCCAGAACAACCTGTACAGGCTCATTTGTTACCAGAGGATAATTCAAATTTGTCTGGTTTTACTGGGAACTCCCTCAAGTTTTGTCACGATTCACATGGGTAAAAGAGTGAAGGAATGCATATAAACAAAGAAAAATACCAAAGCAAATCCACTTTTTACTCTTTTTAGAATGTCATATGTCATTAAAAAGTACAGAAAGAAAGAAAGAGATGTGTATTTGATCGTTGTATTGATTGACTCACTGCTCAGCTCAGGGGAAGGGGAAGGATAGGGACCTCATATTTTGAAAGAGATATATCCCATACTGGAGTCATAATATCTCAGGTGTCCCTACCAGCATGAATTTCCCTCTTGTCTTTACATTTGTATTGAAAACTCAGAAACAGCTTTAAATGTGAAATGAGTGCTTAGCTCTCAAACAGGTTTTACACAAGAGGCAGAGGCAAGAACAGAATAGAGGACCTGTGATCTGGAAAACCTAATTGTGACTGGGAACTAAGAAGGTCGATTGTGTTTTCCAGGAGAAAGTGACAAAATTCTGCTCTTGTTACCTTTGTGGAACTTCATAAAAAATACAGAAAGGCTTGCTAATGTTGACTTCAGGCATTCCTACATCAATTACTTTGGTTAAAAAGAGTCAAAAGAGAAATGGCTGGGTCAAAGTAGGGGGACATTTGAACAAGTGAACAGATGCACTTGTTAATCTCAAGTGGGGACAAAACTGGAATAATTCCAGGTTGACCTGAGTCAGAGGAAATTTCTCTACTATGAAGAGGAGATTGAAAACAGGCATCACTGCTGTCAGTAATATCTTCCTTGTAGTTAATCTTTTAATATTCACAGGAGCTATTCCAGTGCACCCCTTCCTAAAGGGTGCTACAGAAATATGAGGGATTACAGTTTCATACCACATGTGATATCAAACCGTAGCCTCTTGGGAGACTTTACAATTTGTAAGAAGCTCAAACTGTGTGCAATAAAGAGCCTGACACACCTCCGAGTAGCATTTGCTTCCAGCTCTCAAAAAAGAACCTACAAGCTTGCAGGAGTGTCTGTTATGTCCGTTTATAAACTGATTACACCATGCTGACACCAAAATGTTTAAGATAATTTGTTTGATTCCTGTAATTAAGTTGTTTTACTCACTTGCTCACATCTGATGTTGCAGGTTTTCTTAACCCACGTCACGAATTAGTTGGACATAGCAAATCTGACTAAAAGAAAATTTTCCTAAAATACTGGTTAGGGAGTTCCAGCCACACCAACAGATCTCTCACAGACTCCTCTCTGTGGCTCTGAAAAGAGACATTTGCTTAGGTTGAAGGCAAAGATTGGTAAAATTCTACTCTGTGGTCCAAAGCATAATTTTTATGAATTTGCATGAGATGAAAGTTTGCTGTGCTTTGAGGGAAAGAAAAATGTCAACCATTTGACTAAAAAAATGAGCCCTTTGCAGCAAACACTCATTGTTTTCCTTTTCTGTACACAGAAAAATTCACCTCCTTTATACACAAGAAAGGACATTAATAAATTTATTTTTTCATTTCTCTGAAGGTGTAAGTTCCCCACTGAAGATGGTTTTTCCCATGTAGCTGTAGGTTTTTGAAATCTTGGAACCAATTTTTTTTTCTCAGTTGGTAGCTTGTAGTCATATTAACCCCATTAAAATCTCTTGTTCTGCTCCGGATTGACACTGGAGTATCTCTGACAGACAAAGACTAGTACCTGCACCTGAGGATTAGTTCCATTTACCCTGTGCAGCAACAAAAGCTCTTGTTCCTCGGGAAGGTAGGAGACAGTCTTCTGATTTGCTGTGAAGTTATTAATGTTGCTTGATATTTGCTTTGACAGCTACTCTGTACCCTCTTTAATCATCTTCATCATGGTTCACAGCTCTTTTTCCCCTTCATTTCACTTTTGCCTCGGCTTCCTAGGGAAAATTGCAACATACAACTTGATCAATTTTTCAGCCCTCCATGTATTTTGCCCCGTTGTCTTAACTTTCAAAGTTGCGCTTTTTTGCATTTTTTCCTAGTCTTCAATAAGAGAACAAAGAAATATGCCAGATGAAATACTACTGGAGGATAGTATTTTTAAAGTACTCTGACTCCCATGGGAGAAAATTAGTGTGCAGCCCACATCCATTCAACAAGTAATTTGGCTATGCATTAAAACAGCTCCTTCAGTACTTGAGAGAACTTTTCAAGATTGTATTATGAACATTAGTTGCCTGTCTTTATTGTATTTGGCTGCTTTTCCTTTGAAGTTACAGATAATACTTAGAGGAGCAACCTCTGCTACACAAGAGCTGTCTCCTCTCATGATACTTTTTTGAACGGTTTCCTGCTTTGTCACCTGTACTCCATTTCATAGGACACACTGTTCCCTGTGAAGCTGTAGCTGTGTCTGCCTCGTCTGCTGTCAGTCAGGCTCCTGTTTCTGCCTGCCAGGGTGCAATGCAGGAGTACGGATTCTCTAAGGAATGTCACTGCTATCCAGAATTGCCCCAACAGTCCTGGTCCCTCAGCTGCTGCCAGAGCAGGGGTGCAGCCTGGCTTGGAACTCCATGGTCCAGTTTGGAGTTTGAAGAAACCTGCACCAGTTTGGGGGATTCATGAAAAAAATCAACCAAAGAACGCCCAACCCTAAAAGTAAAATTAAAAAAAAACCAAAAAAAAAAAACAGGAAAGGCAAAAAAATTCTCCAATTATCTGTCAGGCATGTGTAAAATATTGTCGTACTTAAAGTTCAACAAACATGAGGCCCTGACTTGGGATCAAAATTCTGTTTCTCTCAATCACATATAATGCATTCTTTTCGTGTCAGTAGACTGCATACATCACAGAAAAGAAATGGCTCTTGATATCTGTCGGTTTCAAAGTCAGATGATTATGATCAAAGTTTAGCATCTCAGTGCCTTACAGGGAAAATCCATTTAGAAATATAACAGGGGAAGCAAGAGCAGAGCTACTCCACTTTGATTTCCAGGCAGGGTATATCTGGGAACTGAAAACATGCAGGTATGGTCTTTTCCTTGTTTTTCATGAACTGTAATATTCAGGAGAGAGTCTCAAGGGGCTGCTTGCCCCACACACATACCCTTATGTCTCTGCTCAGAGAAAAACAACCTTTAGCATTTAGGGTGGAAACGTAGAGCTTTTTAAAGGTGACTTTCTCTTTTTCAGTAAGATCTCCCTGTCCAGCTTTACCCTGATTCACATGACAACAGTCTCCAGTTCAGCTGCTGCAACATCAAAACCCACCCGAGACACTGCAGTCTCCCAAACACCGCTCTGTATCACAGCATCTGACTCTTGCTAATTAATTTTCTTTGTTGTACAGAGAGCACCGAGGAGCTAATTGTTCTGGTGAGACAGATAAAACATCAAAGGATGCTTCAAAATTAGTTTTAAAATGTGGCACATTGACAGTACTGCAGCCTGAAGCCCACCAGCATTCAACCAGCCTGTGCCAGGAAAAGCTGGTCCTTGGGGCCTCGCCAGGTGTTTGAGCACTGCTCATCTCAACAGCTCATCTTTGCAGGGCAGTAAGAGCTTGATGCATGCTTTGGTCTCCACAGTTTTTGCCTCCTTAGCTGAGGCCTGCTGACAAGAATGCAAGTTCTCTCAGTGGAAGGAAAAGGGGTCGTAAGTGAAGAGATAGAAGATGATCCCCCCCACTCTTTTACCTTCCCCCTTCAAATTCCATTTCTCTATCCCTTGCTCACTCTCCACTAATTTCAAATAAGTCCAAAGTGGCCATCAGACAGTAATGAGTTTTAGCAAATGGCAAGGTGGATGGATTTGAACTCCTGACCAAGAATTAAAAAGCTCCATATGTAGTTATGTGCACACTCAGAATTTGTCTTTCTCATTAAGAGCACAGCAGATAGCTCTGATTTCTGATCAGATCCTTTCATTTCACAAAAATAACTACCTCAGCCAGAAACAGGAGGCACTCAAGCTCCCACTACCTGATATTTGTTTTCTATCTAGCCTAACAGAAGAAAGTAATGTAAGAATCCATAAGCCCAATTCAAGTCACTATAAATTTGTTTTTCCCTTAAAAAGATAGCTCAAAAGATGAACTACAGAAAATGTAAAAAAAAAAAATGAAAAGCCAAGGACAGTGAGAGATTAAGGCAGAACATAGGCACATATTCACTGGGCTTCAAGTGACTTCCACAGATGCGTAAGTGCTGTCATGAACAGGACTGGACTCCTTTTTGAAACAAGGTCTTGAGAAAAGAGGACAGAAAACAAAGAAAATGTGTGAGTCTTTTAAACTCTCTGAAAAGGAATCAGAGGCAGAGAAGAAAAACGTCTGAAAGAAACACAGGAAACAGGTAAGGAATAAACTGTGCTCAAGATGTTAGAAAAGAAAAAAGCAAGGTCACAGTGGCATGTGTGAGAGAGATGCAAAAAGAAGATGAAGCTCTGTGCAGACAGCTGCTGGAAACCACAACACAGACAAGACAGAGCAGCCTGGCGGAAAACAGGAGCCCTCGTGCTCTGCAAAACAGCATGTTCCTTCCCCATCTCCTGTGCTCCCAGCACCGAGGGACTAGTCTCAGTTCCTAACTTTTGCAGGAAAGAGAGGCTGAAAATTGTATGCAAAATGACTTTGTGCCCTGTAGAACTAATAGCAAATACCAAGACAAAATTTTCTCCTGTCCCTGACTGTCAGCATTTTTCTGGGATGGAGGTCTGTGGTACTGTTTTGATAACAGAGCTTGTTGATACAGGTACAAAGGAGGCACTTGGAGGTCAAACACCACCTTTGGAAATGGAGCGACAAGTTTACCAGACTAACAATGTTGTTTTCGGTGTTTGACCTTAAACAAAACACAAATCTTGCAGGATAAATGAAAAGCAGAGTTATAAACACGAACTGAAACAAGTTTTTCAAAGCTCTATTTAAAATGCAAACATGAAAATGAAACAGAAAATAATCACATATGAGCATAAAAAACCCAACCAAACCAAAAAGTTGCCATTAGAACTACAATGGGGACAGTATTCAGAGGAGATATATCACCTGTTACTTAGTGTTTCTGTAATTCAGGCCAAGTAACTGAAATGATCAGCCAGTCCAACCTGGCTGGAAAAGCAACTTTCCTGTGTTGGAGATCAGATTTTATTTTATGTTACTTTCAATGGTGTTGACGGAATGAGATGAAGAGATTAGGTTTCACCTAAACTGCAGTAGAGGTCTGTAGACAGAATTTATCTGCAGATCAGTGCTCAGGCCCAGACTTGGAGGCACGATGTACAGTCAGTGAGTACAGTGACCTCGGTGGCCATCGCTGCAAGTCTGGACAGCACACCCAGCACCTCTCTGCATTTGGCCTTATGCACAGAGGTCTGAATCAACTTTTGGCCAGATGGTTCTCTCCAAGGATAGGCGGAGTTTCACTGAAGACATTGTCACACGCTGAGTGGCATTATATTCTTAACACGTTCTGTTTCCTGGTGTGTCAGAATCCTTTACTGTGAGGCAAACACCACATCCCTGAAATAAAAATACCTAAAAGATACAGAGAGAACCAAGACGGGAGAAAATGGATATTTGGAAGTAGTTCTTGAAGACAAGATTTTCTGTCCTGTGTTTTGGTTAAATTTTTTCTCTACCAAATGGGGACAAAATGTTAGCATTTGCCTCACTTTTTCCCTTCAACTGCAATTTTTGAAACTTTTCAGTTCAATGTTGACTCAATGGCATAATTTTCAACATACATTTCAAAGCACATTTCAAAAAATTAAAGGTCATTGCAAAGTAAAACTTCAAAAAACTTTGTAAAAACATCTTCAAAGCTTCTTATTAGAAATAATGACATTTCAGCATAATTGACATGACACTAGATTTCCTGAAGTTAAAATGGAAAGATGTTCTTGAAGCGAGTTTGGCAGTTGACTAAAATATTCTCTGTAAATTTGAAATAACTGAGAACACACTGATCTTTTGACTGCATGACCCACTTAGCCTGGTAACAACATGGGACATTCCTTAGGATTTTCCTTCCAGAAAGAAGAGTTTGCTGCTGAAAGCTGAGCTCAGGATTGTCATCTGCAGGTCGCTGTGAGGTGAGCGGGCTTGCCCAAGGCCATGGTAAAAGTCAGAGCTGAAGGCAGGTAAGACCTAGGTAGGTAAGATGCTAATCTTGCAATCAGACCATTATTTCACTGCATGGGAAGCAGTGGAAAAGAAAAAGAACTAGTGGTCCATATAGTTTAGAAGGAACCTGAAAGTCTCCTTATGATGACAGCAATTTCTTCTGGGAATACTGCATGAAACTGGCAACACATCCTCTCATGATGGGGATAATGTCCCTGTTTTGGAGACTTCTGCAGCTTGGAGACTTTAAGCATGCTAAATGAAGGAATTTGCCTTACGACCATGGGGCTGCCTAGAGGGGCCAGAAGGGCGGGCAGGACTAGTTGCCGGCCTGGTTTTAGTTGTTTACCCACTGTCAACACAAATTTACTTTTATATCACCACCCTGCTGGTTAAAAAAGCTGCAAGTACTGTTTTGTTCTTCTCCCCTTTTCAAACCTGGAAATGTATTCCTCGTCTGTGTCCTCCCAGCCCTACTCCATAGCGCTCTGTTTATATGATAATGGTGAGATACTGCTATCTTTTCACAAGCTAGAAGCCGGGTTTCTTTCCCATTCATCCATTACAGAGCGAGAATAAGAAAATGAATACTCTTATATCCATTATAGATATCAAGAGACTGAATCTACCTTTTTATTCCAAGAGATAGAGATGACTACATAGCTCATGAATTACAAAGCAATTTTGAGACACAACAGCAGCAGAAACAGTGGTAGCGTTTGGCACAATGTACCGCACAGATGTGGTATCCAGAGATTGAAAAGGAAAGGGGATGTCTATCTATTTACCCATCCATCTTGTTACTGTGTGGCTTTTACTTCCAATGTGGGAAAATAAAATCTTTTACATGCTATTTTTTCCATGCATACTCTAGTTAAATGCCGTTGATTTATGAAGGCTATATCGGTGGCATAAAATGTAAGTATGTCACAGAATTTGAAGAGGTATGTTCAGACAAATATGCTGGAATACCTGAATCTGTGAATTAAGATGCATAGTAAAAAAATAATAAATATGTTGTTACCATAAATTAAAGCTGCAAAGATTTTTTTTCTTACTTGTTGGCAAAGGGAGCTATCTCTCCAGTGTCAAGATTGAACTGCAGGGCACTAATAAAACATGACACAAATAACAAATAAATTTCCTCTGTATTGAATGGTTTGAGATTTATTGAGGTCTCTTATACCAAGATCTGTTGGGAGTTGTATAATCCAACAAATAAAATTTATAGCTAGGAGATAAAATGTGGATAAAATAACCATTGCCTTACAATATTATTTCAACTCTTGCATCTAATTTGAATATTGTTTAAGACAAAACATGCAGCTTTGGTGGAAAAAGGCATTTACGCTGAGTGAAAGTCATGACAGTACTTTGATACTGAATTATGAAGAGAGAGGACATCAAGTTTTCCTGACATTTTACAAGTACATAGATTTACATATAAACTAGTGATTAACTCTCTTTAAGCTACATGAGGGTTTTAGTCATTTCTACACGTGTATTTTTTTTCCAGTTTTCAACAGATTTCTACTTCCTTTAGCACATGGTTTAGGTATCCTATCTTGGCTAATTTAAACTGTATGGAGCAGATCCTCAGCTGGAAACACAGCATAGTGTTGCACTGATTTATGCCATCTTAAAATCTGGCCAAGTTCAGCTCTGAAAATAAATTCCAACTAACCTGACTGCATGGATACAAGTGTAAGTGAGTACAGACTGTAGCTATGATTCTCTTTTCATTCATGGTATTGTCAGTTCAGAGATAAAAAAATGACCTCCATGTTGGCTTGACTGTAAGACAGCAGGAGGAAAAAACAATTCATTTTTTGGACCTAATCTTACCTCTGCTTGATTCTATGTTAGTGAAGCTGCACTGAGATAAAGCTGTGATCACTCCCTATTTATACACAGAAACAGAAATGACTTCACATTTTATTCTACTGTTCCATTTTGCAGAACTTGCCACGGCAGATGTCACATTTTTCAAAACTTCATTATCTTTGAGACTGTCAATTTAACTGAAAAATAAACCACCCCTTTTTCAATAAGCGTAACATAATTTTTCAAGAAAATTCCCATATGGAAAATTTGGATATGGGAGATTGTTACCAGCAAACCTGAGCCTTTTACTGGGAAAGTTTTTCAGGAAAGAAGAAAGGAAAGATCCTCCTTTCCTGTAAACTTAAAGCTGGTCTCTCTCTTCTCTGATTTTCAAATATTCCCATTTAAAGAGGTCCTGAAAAACACTGTCACCCACTGAGGAGACCAATCTTCCTTCCCCTGAAACAAAACCACTTTTTTGAAAGGGTTCCACATTAAGGCAAGGTGCACTGGAAATCCAAACCTTCCGTGGAAGCCCAAAGAAGCTGTACAGTTGCAGCGATGGTGCAACCTCCCTCTATGCTATTAGACCACCATTCAAACACAGTTTTCAGTGCCAGTTTCCAGAAGGTGAGAAGCAAACAGAGACAACAGCCTCAAGCTGTGACAGGGCAGGTGTAGATTGGCTATCAGGAAAAAATTTCTTCATGGAAAGAGTTATGTAGCACTGGAACAAGTTGCCCTGGGAAGCAGTGGAATCACCATCCCTGGAGGTATTTAAAAGACATGTAGATGTGTCACTTAGGGACGTGGTTTAGTGGTGGACTTGGCACTGCTGGGTTAATGGTTGGACATGATGGTTTTAGAGGTCTTTTCCAACCTAAGCGATTCAATGATTCTCTTCTGCCCAGCTGAGTTAACAACATTAAAAAGCTGTTTACCTAGATATTTGTTTATCAGAAAGTTGACACCTAGCCTAGATTATTTAGCAAAGAACTACCAGCAGCTGTCAGAGGTAATGGTGTGTTTAGTGTTTACTCTGAAACCAGATGCCATCACTGACCTTGAGGTGAAAGGCTCAGCAACCCCTCCCTAAGTCTTCTGAGCCCTTTCAGTTGCACAGTTAAGGTAAGAAGTATCTTAGTGAGTTTCTTTACAGGAACTTTCCCAAAGATTTAATGGCTAATGCTTTCTCTTACCACTTTTACTACTCTAACCTTTCTCCTCTTATGGGCTTAGGGACCCTGCCCTTCTGAATGTTATAAATTAG
This sequence comes from Machaerirhynchus nigripectus, assembly GCA_013397975.1. Classification (NCBI taxonomy): domain Eukaryota; kingdom Metazoa; phylum Chordata; class Aves; order Passeriformes; family Dicruridae; genus Machaerirhynchus; species Machaerirhynchus nigripectus. The sequence continues at coordinate 728,946 of VZRQ01000740.1, forward strand.
TATAAATATCTCCTTTCTGCATGTACATTCAGGCACTTATTTTTAGTTTGTGAGTTCATGTGCTGCTTAGCAGAGACATGATTCCATACCTGTTAAAACAATAGATTGAAGAGTTTCTTCTGGTTTTTTTCCCGCAAAAAGCATGTATGGAATGCAGGCGGCTCTAGCCCAGCCACGCACATCAGACTGTGGAGGCCGGTGGGCCTGGGGGACAAGGAACTCCTAGGTTCCTTTCAGCTTCCCCCAGAATGCTCTGTTCTGTTATGTTAATGCACCCCAGTTCTGCCTCCCTGGTTGGCTCTGTTGGCCACTACACCTCTTGTTACCTGATACACCCTCAGAGTTTCTCCCATTGTGCTGCTCGGATTTGTCTGAGACCTGGCTCAAGTACGGACACAATTAAAATCTCTCCTGTAGAACCCCACGCGAAGGCCTTTCCTGCTCATTCCTCGTTGGACTGTTTCCCCAGCTATCCGGTGTGTGTGTACGTGTGTGTGCAAGTGTGCTGGCTGCACCGAGAGGCTTCTTTAGAGGCGCTTTTGGGAAGGTCGTGGTGTTTCACCATCCAGGTACACCGCGACGTCAGACCATCACCAAAGTCATGTCCTCTAGTGAGGTCAGAGGTGCATAGGCCTTTTGTGCCTTTTAGGTCTTTGGTAATGATCTAGTGAAATACGGTACTGTTCATCTTTCTGCCAAAGATAGTTATTAGTCTTATCTGTTTGGTACCTGCTTTTATCTGTTTAATATTTGCCCCATGTGCAAAACAGTGCAAGGACAATTTGGCAAATAATCTTCCACAAAATCAACCCTCTACTTTTGGATTAAATGCCCACAGTACGGAGGAATGGTTTGCCCACAGCATTCCTTGGGAATGGTCCAAATAGTGTCAGCCACGTGTTAGAAGTAAGCTTTTCTACCTCAAGGGCAATAATTTGGGCTAGGATGAAGGGCAGAGCATGATGGTTAATGGAAGTGGATGGTTTTGGCAACTGGGGTGCCTCCTGTCACTATGAGAGGGAGTGCATTTTGCTGCCTCTATTTTGTTTTGCCTTTTAATTTATCAGTCTATAAAGTGGGTTTGGTACTTATACTTACCTGACCATAAGGAGTGGTGTTTAAACCTAATGAATATGGGCTTTTTGAACTCCCTGGATGAAAGAAACTATGTAAGTGCAAATTATCCTCTTGTCTATCCTCTCTGAAGTCTAACCTACTTTGATGTGATTGTGATCTATGGCACTTGTAGTGTGTATTATAGGAGGGGTTCTCACAGCAATGAATGTAAGTAAAGCTTTGAATAACAGGAAGTTACTCATGAATGTCCAAGTTCAAACACAGGATGGAAATTATTATTTTAGGAATAGTTCCAGGCTTTGGTTAAAGTATCTTTAATTTTTAAATTACTTGCTCTCCATTTACAGCTTTCATATCATCCTTGACTCATTAGAGGCCAGACTGTCACACTGGAACAGATCGTCAGTACTTTGCTGACACCAAGAGAACCTTTGTGATTTGTACTTCACTGAGCACCTAAGCCAATGAAGGGTATTCAAAAAACACAGCCCAGGGCTGTACTCCATTGAGTTGGTCAGGAAAACTGATGTGAAAAAAAGCTGCCAAATACGAAAGCAAATTCTTAAATTTTATACTCTTGCATTTATGAGGTAACTATAAAGGTTAAATAAATAACCTCTTGCCGCCGTTCACATTTGACCTTTGCACTAGGAATGCTTTGAGGAACTGTTAGCAATTCCTTATAAATACATTAATATAAATATGATAAACCTAAATATTTGAGAAATAATTCCTATACTTTTTCCTCGGCAGCTGACCCAATTCGAGTCTGTCATGCAAGCAGGTGAGCAGGTTTGCTCCCATATGGCTGTCTCAATTCCCTTGCTGCACTCGGTCTGTTCAGTTTGCACTGGAACACCGCACTGCTATGGGCTCCTCTAGGCAGGAATAATATTGATTTCTGTTGAAGGCTTTCTACTAGGAGAAAACAAAACAAAAGCTTCCATTTTTCTAGTCCCACAGGCTAAAGGTAACGGGGAACAGTTTACCACAGGGGAAAAGAAAGGAAGAAAGAGGGAAGAAAAGAGGAGGAAACTGAAAAATGCAGAAAAATTACAGGTTGCACAGAGGGAAGGATGGGTATCAGAAAGATCTATCAGAAAGGTACTTTTTCAGTTACAACTCTCCTAGAAGTTCGTTGGCTTGGAAGAACTGAGGTCCCAGCAAACTACTACCATAGATCTTTCACAGGCAATGTTCAGGATTTTTCTGTTTTATAAAATCTCCAAAACCTTGATTCAAACTCCCCAAATTCCTTCATCAGTACATAGTATCCCTACGTAACATATACTGCATGCACCTTCCTACACTGTGAATACTACATGTGGAATTCAGGAAGCAAGAGGAGGAGAGTAGCAGCTGGAACCAGAAGACCAAACCCAATTCAGGAGCTGAGCTGGGTGCTCCTTCTCGCTCCTGTTCTCCAAGCAGTAGTTGATTCACTAAAACCATTCTGCCCAATGCTCTGTCTTGCAATTATTTTTCAAAACAGGTTCTTAAAAAAATTCTTCCCTTGATGGAAATAATGGAAAGGCAAAATATTCCTACAGATTCATGCATTTGCTCTCTTTGCTGCTTTTCATTTCCAACCAGCCCCTTTCCACCTTCATTTTAAACAAGAGGGACTTGCACTCCATCCCTGTAAAGTCAATGGCAAAACCATAACTGGTTTCAGTGAACAAATGCTTTCAATTGTAACAGAATACTGATGATACTTACTATTTTATTAAACTGTTGCATTTCTTCCACCTTATGAAGCATTCCCTGCCTACCTTTTTTGTTGCAGTGAATGACTAATTAAATCTGTTTAATATATAATTAAACACATTTTGAAACACATAAATTCTTTCCCTCAATATTCCTACATTTGAGACTGATGTTTTTCACTGCCAAAATATTCTTATGCCACTGAATTTTTTTTACCTTATCATTACATTTAGCCTTAGCTTGTGCAAAAAGCACAACACATCTGATTTTAAGAAAAATAAGACTCAGCCACTGATAAGAACTTTTTCTTTTTCCAGAGTAGTTCATGAGGGCATGAAGGACATTTTTCCCACATGCTCTCAATTCTGATTACCATACAAGGCATTTCAAGTGTTCAGTCCTTTGGTTTCAATGTGTGCTCTAAGGATTGCACCTTGGTGGGGACCCTGAAATACCAATTTACTGAAATAAATAAAGAAATAATTTCCTTTGTTTGGAACTAGTCCAGATTAAGAGTAAAGGAGTCTGCAGCCCAGACAACACTCTTTCCACCTTCATTGATAGCCATTCTCAGGATTTGTAAGGAGAGGCTGGTTGGGTCACAATAGGTAACAGACACAAGGCTTTTCTGCAAGAAGCATAATTTAGTGAGTGGTTTTTTTCATATAGTCCTCTATTCCTGGCCACTTTTAGGGACGGGATCCAGCTAGACTACCAGAATATTTAGTCTAATTTGTATATTCTTAAGAGCCATCCCACCACAAGCAGCGATACGAAGAGCTTTGAACGGTGCCTGTTCTGCAGGGAGCTGGGAGCATTTGGTGCTTCTGAAAATCAGACCACTTGTTCTGATACCTAGAGAGAGCAAAGAGGGAGTTCAGGTCTGTACTTGTAAGACCCTTCCTGTGGCTCATTGTTTCATCACCTTCTGCAATGCCACTACAGGAATGCAATTAAAGCCCAGCAGTGTTGGGTTTTTTTTTTTAAAAAGACGACTACTTGATAGGCCTAAACCCCTTCTAGATAAAGTGGTATCACTTGCTTCATTAGACAGTGAGACTCGGCTTGTGCTGCTCTGTGTAAGCATATTTTGCATCTCTGCTAGGTGGCTATTAATTGTGCTAACCATTTTGTTTAATATTAGGGCAAAAAGGCACTCCTCCTGATATGCCATTTAGGTTAAATGCATTCTCCTTCTGTTCAACTTGTCTGATACTGTAATGTTAAGCCAAGAACTTATCTAAGTAAAAAGATTAAACATATCTCTGAGGAATGCACAAGATCATTACAGTTGAATCATGAGGTTAAAGTGTTGCACTGAGGTTGCAAAATATCAGATAAAGAAGAGATTGAAAGGATAAATCGTGACTCATTTAGCATAGTTGCCCTATTCCACCTGCTAATGAAATTGGTATGTAAAGTGCATCGAAAAAGGGCTCTGCATGTTAGATGTTTCAGTACAAGTTACATTGCATTCTGCTATGGAAAGTGATGGCTTATTGTAATCATTCTTTAGGCTTTTTTTTTCCACTTGGGATCAGAGGAATGTAATTCAAACATAAAGAGAGTTGCCCATAATTCATTCTCAAAGAGCCCTATAAAGATATGTGGCCAATACTGTGGCCTCTTTCAGGAAAAGTAATGGTCAGACATTTTGCATGAAATTATCATTTCATTAATGTACCGATCGTTCCAAATGCTTTCAGACTTAAGTATGAATTAAACAGTATCATATTTACCTTAGAGCTGTAGATACAAGCCTCATCACCTGCCATACAATTACATTTTATTTGCCTCTGGAAACAGACTCGTGCTTATAGTATTTGAGCTTTAGGAGGCCAGTGAAGAAAAGCACTTCATCAGTAAGCAGGTCTAGGGTGGGTGAGCACTAACACTCTTCACTGGCGAGTATTTCAAAAGCAAGCACACCAATTTTAAAATAATTAGGAAGACATTGTAAGGTGAGACTGCATAAAAGAGTAATTATACCGCTCTGTTACTGGATAATATTAGGGAAACAGGGTTGTTTTCCAGCCCTTCCCAGCAAGTTTGCATGCATAAGGTAAATGTAATATGCCTTTAAGGCAATGCATGCTGCACATGGGGAATATAACCTGACATTACCTTAAAATTTAGGATGTTATTTTTTTAGTCAGTCAGAAATGAGGGTTCTCTGCCTCCTTTTGCATTATGCAAGTCATATATGACAATACTTATGTCATAAACTGCCAGAGACCTCCAAAGGTAGGGTTTTAAACAGATGTCAGGCTGAAGGTGTATTGAAAAATCACCAAAATAATATCATTAGGCTTTAAGTGTGTGCCTTAAGTGCTATCCAAATTAAATTCCTATGACCTCATGGCTGTGACCTTTGAATCTCTCAGAAGGGGATGAAGATTTCAGTGAACTGTTGATAGCTGTGTTAGAATTGTCTGTAGGCTTATGTAAAAAACGTATTTTGTATGAAGGCTGAGCTTTTGATCTCATCATGCAGCTCTGCTGAATCTTTGGTTTCCAAGCACATCTGCCACAACAGGCTCTGACTACAGCCAAGGGGGGCAGGAGCCTAAATTCTACACCCTCTTCTGCCACAGGTTAGTCCTTATAGTGCTAAACAGTGAAAATCAAGTAGTTCCCTGGACAGAAAGACTAATGAGCCTCATTTCCTGTAAATTTATGGCTCATGGCTAATTGGATTTGGCTGTTGGGAAGATGAAAGAGCCACCTGAAGTTTTCCTTCCAGCTGTAGTTTCTCTACAGGCTTTTTCCTGAGTGAATGGATTTTCGGATGCCTAGCAAGGATTGAACACTTTCTGCTTCCTCTTTCTCACTTGTCAAAGGCTCGTTTTCTTCTGTGCTCACACACCTATTTCCATATAACTAATTGTTGGAATTATGTTCCTATATTCTACCCACATCAAATTTGATTAGAATTGGACTGTAGGTCAGAATATCCTAAAGCACAGTTGATCCAAGAACAGAAGTCTTGCTTCTATAAAAAAGATAACCAGCTTTTGGAGGGCAATCTAGATCTACAGAGCAAACATTGTCTCACCCAGAACCAAGGAGTCACAAGCTCAGAAAAAGGGAAAGTCAGGCAAGTAGCACTAGAATCACAATGTCTAAAAATCAGGACACAAATTAGCAGCATGCAGCAGAACTGAAGAGCTTGGGATAGAGATTTCTGCCTGAAAATTTGACAGTTTCTCAACATTCATAACTAGCAGTCTTCACCTGGGCTCAGGTTCTGTCTTACTGTCCTGTTTATTTCCTAGGGAATATATTCATTAAATAGAAACCACCATTACTTCCTGGAAACTAAAGAGTGGCAAGAGGCCATTGCCTTCACCTCATACCAATCAGGAACTATGAGACAGCTCCTGCCGTGGCTTTTCAGAGAGGGTACACAGAAGGCAGCAAGGGGAAAGATCTTCCTTTCTCTTCTCCTTATCTATCTCTCCAAAACTTACACTTCTCAAGCTGACTCCTGAGCCACCTCCTCCTCTCTGCTCCCTCCCTCAGTGAATTAATTACCATGTCTTTTGTTCCTCTTCTGCTCAATAAAGTCAGTGTCAGCCTAACCCAAACAACACCTGCAGCTATCCTGATGGGTACTAGAAATCTGCAGGGCGTGTTATGAGCTGTATTTTATAGGTGGGAAAATTGAGATGGAGAGAATTTAAGTGACTTGGTCTGACAGAAAACACAGTTCAGTGACTTCATATGAGCCTTACATGGGAGCACACACCAAAGTATAAGGGTTTGTGCAACTCAGCTATAGAAAGGCAGTATCGCCTTCTGTTGGCAGGGCTGTCTCTTGCTTAAGATGTTTCTCTGACCCAACCTCCCTACTCAAAGTCCTTTAGCAACTTCTATTCACTGTGATCTGGAAAGTCCAGCACAATTTGCAGCTAGCTGGCAGAATGCTTGGTGGGGGAGTCTTAAGCTTTGAGATTGCTGAAAAATCTTCTAAAGGGTTTTCATATCTGTTGATGGATGAGGAAAAGGCAGCAGAGAGAGAGAAAAGAGACAGGAAGACCATGAGATCCTTCAAAAAATGTCTTTGACTGGAGATTTCAAAATACAGGGAGAAACAAAAGGTTTGGTTATTTCTGGAGGGCTTTTTCCCCAGAAAATTAGATGTGAATCAAACAGGTACTTTTAGCCGTTTTTACGGATGAGAACTCCCACCCAAAAAATCCATGAAAAGGAACAAATGAATAAATGCAAGCAAAAAAATCCTAAGCCAGCACAACTCCTGAAACATCAGTTTAATATGCTCCATATGTGAAATATTTGTATGCATTTAAAACCAGATGAAATTTCACAGTGGTTGTCTTACGTAACCGCAAGGTTGCATTAACAAGTCTGAAGGTGACAAAAGCATGTATGAATGTGGTAAGCTCTTTATGCATGAAAGAAACAAGGCCAAAAAAGACCTAAGAAAAAAACCCAACTTTGGTTTATGTTGTTTTTCAGGCACTCAAGACTGTGGACTACCTGAATGTACATTTTTTGCAGTGCTGGCTTTGCATTAAATTCTAAAAATTAAACAGGGATTTGCCTCTTTGGATGTCATAGCCATTATTCAAGAGGTAGAGAAAGAACGTTTTAACAGAGAAAATGAAAATACTATTTTATTAGCAGTATAGCTACAAGGCAACATGGGAAACAAAGCAATTAAAGGAGGAACTATGGACAGTTTGGTGGAAAATAAAACACATCTAGCACGATAAAAGTCACAGCAACTTAATGTGGGTCCATATAGTTTTTTGATTACTTAAATATGTCTGTGTATAAATATACACAAACTGGAGAGACACAAGTACACACACACACGCTGATTTGGAGAAGTACAGGCTTCTTTGGTTTTGCTGTTATTGTTGTCATTGGGCCTTTAGAGAGAATCCTGTCCGTGATGCTTTCCTGTGTCTGCTCTTCACAATGATATGGAACATCGTGGAACTTCAGCCAAAGCCAAAGTATATGTGATAATGTTTTTTATGGCAATTACAGTTACTAAGTGTGTGGCAAACAGATCTAGAGTATTCATGGGACCTCTTCCTAAGGCCAGCCTCCTCTCCACTGCAGTCAGCCAGATCATATCCCATTGATGACACTTAGTGAGATCTCACATACATGCATTCAGGCCTCAACTTCCTGTTTCCTATTCCACTCTGTTTCCTGCACTGGACAGAGCTCTGGTTCTAAGCCTAAACCATGATTCACAGCCAAATGATGCCACCATGTCCTCTTTCGACAATGTCTTTTTCCTTTGGTGGCTTGCACTTGGCTTCATGATGATAAAGAGCAACCAGATCCTTCTTAGACTTTATTCTGTTAGCCTTTTCATTCTTGTAAGACAATTCTTCAGTCTTTATGTGATCCAATCGCTTTTCTTTTTCAGTATTATGTGCCCAGTTTCTGTTCATCTTCTTGAATAAGAAACTTACTCCTTAAGAGGCATCACTCTGTCGGTGCCTTGTGCCTTGTGCCTTGAACAATGGCTCCGAAACATTCCTTGCCTTCCCTGCAAACATCCTCCCAACACACCTCTGCAACACAGCTGCCTTCCTTGTGTTTGAAAAGCACTAGTCATCATCTTCACCTGTGAATTTATAACTGCACGCAGATTTTCCTTAAATTCCAGGTGCCAATACCAGGATGACAACAAGTACATATATACAACCCAAACACCCATAATATCACTTACTACATTCTCCCAGACCATGATGCTCTGATACAGTGAAAAATAGGGATCATTAATCTGTACCATCTAGACCTATGACATGAAATATTCAACCCGTAATACCCATGTGTTATTAAAGGGAGTACTGTTAGGCTGCTTTGGATACCAAATTGGTCTCCAATTAGCATTTTCTCTTTTATTTTTTTTCACATCAGGGACCAGCAGGAAACCAATGAATGGCAGCTAAGCAATGAGAGGAATAAAAGCTCTTGAAAGCAAAAATCATCAAGTCAATAATAATGCTGTTCCTATTACCGAGGGAAAACATAAGTGTTGTATAAATGAGCCTTATTCCTTTGTATGCCAGTCCATAAATATGTAGTTCTGAAGACAGAAATCAATATTAAGTAATTCACTGCAACAGATATAATTAGAGAACAATTCCTGAAATATCCCTCCCTCCCTCCTTGACAAAAATCTTCTCTTCTTCCTTACATATACGATTCTCATCACACCAAAGAATTTTCAGTGGAACAAATACAAATCCTTAGAATTACAACAATGAAATATACAAAAGAGAGAAGAAAGGAAGGTTCCTTTGCAATGTGGATCATACTAATTGCTTTTGTAGCTAAAAGCTTGGTTGGGAATAATTCAAGGTATATATATCAAGTTAGAAATTGATGAGCATCCTGTAGGAGCTTGGAAAAAGAGGGAGGTAGAAATCAAAGGATCCTCAAGACATAACCTAATACATAAGAATATTGTAAATTTAAATATGGAAATGGATCAACTTCCCTTTCATTAAAAATGGGGCAGTGTCTCCTGAATATATCTTTAAAAGAGAAATAAAACCAACCATCACCAGCAGAACACTAACATTCACTGATGAATACTGGATGTTAAGGAGAAAAATAATACCTAGTGTATGCTAAAGGTCTAAGACATACATATACCTTTTACTAAAGTCCACTGAAGCTGTTATGGGGGTGCTCTGTATCAACTTGGAAAGACTTTGGATTAGTTCCAATTTGTACTGAAGCAAAGGCAGACTCACAGAAAATATCAAGAGTTCAAGTGTCTGTATCTTTCCAATAACGTTAGCTAAGAAGGGGATTCAAATGCTAGAGATGCAGGAAATTCCATCCTGCAGTCATCCTTTTTCAAAAAGCACTGAAGGCCTTTACCCCTTTTTCTGGCAAGACTGAAAATATGTTCTATTTTCAACCCACAACAAAATGATCAGCATCCCCACTGGCCTAATGCATGATTGAAGTTTGGGAGAAGTACTTGTTCTTTCTTCCCCTGCTACAGTTCATCGGACGGGTAATTCTCACTACCACAAGTCAGAGCCACAGGATGTCCTCTCAACACAGGTAGGAAGAATGAAAGCTTCACAACACGTAGGAAGGTTAGTGGCCTCCTCATTTATTTTGGGCTGTTCAGTGGATTGCCACTGAGCCCGTTACCTAAAAATTGCCCACCAGCTTTCAGATTTTATGTTGCTTTTTTCCCACCGTTCCTCCATTTTAAATAAATAGTCTCTATAGCAACTGTTTTGCATCCTCCTGCATCTGAAGGACAGGGACAAAAGGGACACAGTTTATTTGAAGGGATGTTTTAATTTCCAAAAGTCTTCTTAAACAGCACACGTGCAACATATGTATATACTTAATATACACTAAAATTTCTGGAATTCACACAGATTCCTGTGACCTCCCACAGAATGCCTTATCTGAGATTCCTGACAGCAAGGATCCCTGGCCCAGCAAGCACAGTGCACTGTGCTCCCATCCTCTGTAAAGCTGAACTCCAGAGTTTGATCTCAAAACAATCTGAGTGAATAGTCATGTTTACCCTTCAAACTGCACTCTATCCAGGAGCATGCTGGAAACATGCAGGAGCTTTTAGGCCAAGATGTCTCAGAGTTAAAGCATTATTCCTTTTCCATGTGGTGGCATTGCACTAAAGTGTTTATCATTCATTGCCCACAGTGAGAAACAAAGATAATTAACAATTACTTTGAAATTAATCTGCAGTAACAACAAATCAGTTATTTAATGTAAGTAATTCAAAAATTTTTATTTCTAATTTATAGTGAATAAATACTCAGACTCAAGATTTCTCCTTTACAAAAGCCCTGTTCCCCAAAAGCTGCCATTTTGCTTTCACCTTGGTAATGTTTACTTTTTAGCTGCAGCTCTGGAAAATTAGCCAGTACATGCTTTTGTCTTTTAGGCTAATTTAAATGAAAGCGATACTAGATTGTATTATACCTCCTTAAAATACTATTGTAAGAGACAGCCTGGGGAACCACTCCCCAGCTGCTTTAGAACAATGCACAACTCTGTTTAACTTCCCAGGCAGCGAAGAATGCAGGTTTATCATAACTGCTTGGAAGTTTGCCATGCCACAACCCAACTCTTTTCTTTATTATTGTAATTTCTTACTTCTTAAACTCAGAGGATGGATACCCAGTGGACTGGGGAGAATATTTTTTGTGATTCTGACACCTTTGAGGAAATCAAGCTATGCTGTTTGCTTATCACTCATTGAACATGGAAACGCTCAGGCAATACATACACACTCTAATAATTGTGCAGTGCCTTTGGATGTAAGCACCTGTGATATATAGCTATATAATGGGTGCTGAGAAGGAGCTTTGAGCAGAGAAAGTATGGTGTGTGCAGTTAAAACACCATGTGTTGTGGGTCTGCAAGAGTATATGCTCTCCAAAAACACGCATACCATTTCATTGAGTTTCACAATCATAATCACTCACTTTAGAAGTAGTTCCACTCACAACTTACATGCAGAGTTTGTTTGCAGAGGTAACTGAAAAAGAGCATAAACTTCAGGATAAATAGGCATTGGTCAGTTTTTACAAGAAGGCAGATTTCTGGTGCCTGAAATGTTTATTTAAATATCAAAGATAAATAATGTTTATTTAGCTATCAAAAAGCAGAGCAGTTGCTCTAGATGAAACTAGTGATAAACTAGCTTGTAATCTTAATTTCATGAAAATACAGGCTGTCATAATATTCACACAAGTTTGCTTTCATTCTGTTGAGAAACACTACAAGTATTTGGTTCCTGATGGAGAAAAACATCTTAATTTCTTTGGAGATACAGTATTTTAGGGAACATCTTGGCAACATCAAGACTGATTTCCACAGCCAGACAGAAAAGCAATGCCACAGATGCTGGCCAGCATCACACTTGACTCACAGGCTAAGGTGGTTTTATTTCATCACAAGCAGAAGGGATTAAGTTGACTAGGAACCTGTGGGAGTAGGGAAATGTGCTTAATACAGCTCCTTGCCTGACTAGGAAACCATGGGCACTCAGACCCTCTCAGGACTAGGTCTACTGTATTTTCAAGAACACTAGCAATGGAAATTCCTGGCTATGTTCAAAAAGCTTTTGGATATTTTGTCCTATAGATGACAGAGATCTTCATGCTAAGAAAAACAATACTGAAATGGCTAAAAAAATTTCTGCTTTTGATGGAATGGAACATCTGCATTTAAAGAATTAAATTTTTTTTTTAATAGGGGCCTGATTCACTCTAGTATTTGAATACCAGAAAGGTTTGGACTTCTGGGGATTTTTTTGTTGTTTTTTAGCTTTTCAATAATATGAATGATGGCACAGTATAATGCTGCAGATTTTAAGAAAAAAAACCTAATTAATTAGGTTCTTCCTCTTTTCTTTTTTCTCTTAGATATCCATTTATCTCCATGAGTAACTGCATCTACAGGAGAAGCTGGCTCAGGCATTTCTATCAGTTTCAACTAAAAGAATAAAAAATAAAAGAAAGAAAAAAAAATATCCCAAAGATGATGAGCACCATTGTCACTGATGAAAAATCTTTTACCTTTAACAAAGGTAAAAGATCACACAAAGTCCTGTGATCTCCACTAGACTTTAATCGGTCAAAATTCCTGTTAAAGCCAATAGGAATTTTGCCTAATGAAAGAGAGAAAGCTTCTTCCCCAGAACTACAGTATTTTACAAAAATGTTTCAAAATCTGCAGTTGTAATAGGGTCACCTAGAAACACTTCTGGAATAGTTACACAGTTTTCCATAATACCCTTGCAGCCAATATTTGTACAAAACTAGACATGAATCAAGCTAAAATTACCCTCAAGTTGACTTTAAAATTCTGAAATCAATATTTAGTTTAGGGATTAATTAAGCTAAATTACTTTAATTAATTAATTAAACTTAATGGATTTAGCTTAAACTTTAGAAGAACCATAAGAAGGGATCTCTGGCAGGCGGGGCTTGTCTTGCCTTCTGTGTTTTTAGATTACAACATAACTTGTCATGCCTGAATCTCTCCAGGCTGCCTATACTGTAACTAGGAAATACCTAATAGTTACAGAAAGGATTCAAGGACAAGTGTTTTGGTTTTTCTCCTCTCAGTGATTCTTTACACGACCTCCAGTAAACACCCTAATGTCAGCCTATGTGTTTGTTTAAACAGGAAAAGTTACACCACAAAAATAATTCGGCCTCACAAAAGGTGCTGCAAAATTTAATTATTATTTAAACACGTTCAGTGATCCTTAGGTGACAGAGTCTAAGTACAGTGTGACTGTTACACCTTGGATTGGTGCACTGCCATAAAAATAGAACTCCCTATACTGTACACCTGATAAATTAGTCTGAGGAAAAGGGACACCTGTAGCTCAGGTGCCCGTCAGTCTCTGTAGCTGGGCTACAAAAGCCTTCGTACGTGTGTGCATGCATTCCAACACCAAGCTATAGACTGTTACTCTAACTATTCCCAAGTATTTTCTCATTTTACTGAGCAGGTTCCAGCAATCAGATGGATTAATGACATGTTGCTTCATAACAACAAGTCAAGTGTTCCTCCTTATGAAAAGATAAAGTAAAATAAACCACTCTGCTAACAAGATTCATTAAGAAGGAAAGCAGCCTGATTCAACCAAGATGCAGCGTAGCGCACCTGCTGCACAGCCTGCCTCCAGCTGTGGGAGGGGAGGAGGGGGAAAGTGCTGGATGTTATCCAGCAGTGCCTGCCCCCACACTGCGTGCTATCCTTTGGAGAACAGGCTGGGATGCACAACAAATCCCTGGAAAAGACTTTATGCTAACTTTTGTTTCCTAAATCACAAAAGCTCTTGCTTGTCAAGGAAACATGAAGTTAACCAATGCATTTTCCAGGCCTTCCTATGTTGCTATTTCTCACTTCCTCTCTCATGCCCCAACACAAACTGCCAGAAAGAGCAAAAGCACAAACTGCATAAACACCAAGCTAATGATCTGAGCCCAGTAAGTGATTAGAATCGTCAGGTCAAATTGGTGAACCTCAACCTCCAAGACACCATCAGCTGCAAGCCTCTTTTAGCCAATCTCCCTTGACATCATATTTCAGTATCTGTAGTAGAGCATCACCACTGCATCTTTACACACGTCAGCCCCACCCATACCTTTGTCATGGTTATGACTAGTGACAAAAAAAATATGGGAAATGGCTTCAAAAAACTGGTAGACACAAACAAGAAGCACAGGTGTTGGAGTGAGAGCTCCTCTGGACCTGGGCCCAGAGGAAAACCAAAGCACAGTGACTGAATTAAAACCTTTGGATAAGCTGAGACACATGAGGTCACACCAAAGTGAAATAGAAATATAGATTTTTAACTCTTAGTAGAAATACATGCTAAGTGCCTTAAACATTGAAAAGCTGCAGCAAAGAGCTCTTAAACACAGTTTGTACTGCAGCAGTTTTACCCTTTCACAGAATTTCTTTAATCTAGACAAAACACAGATAGAACTATATTGTTCACATTTTTAGATAGAGTGTTCACACAAACAATAAGAACTGATAAAAACTATATTCACAAATTCATGTAATACCTATGTAAGACTTGTGTAAGATTTTTGATCATTAGGATTAGATCATTAGAATTAGGATAGGTTAAGAAAACTAGAATCATGTGTTAATTTTATTGGTTAATTAACAAATATAATCCTCTAACTGTAAGTTAGTTGGAACTGCAACTGCAACTGCAACATCTCCAATACCATCAAGCTTAGCCTGCTGTCGCTGCTGTTTTGCCTTATTGTGTATCCCCTTTGAACTCTACCTTCAGAAAACTATGGAACTGCAAAATAAAGGACTTTAGCAAAGCAGCAGCCTCCTCTGCTCTTTCACCCTCAGCTAAAAAGGGAGGGTGTCCAGTCACAAGCTCGACGCACAGGTGTGTATATATATATATATATTTTGGTAAAGAAACACATGTAAATTCACTACAGGGTTTACTAGTTATGTTTTGCTTCTGTTTGTCTTGTAGTGTGCTTATTTGCACTGTTTCTGTCATAGGTTGCAATAGAAGCAACTGAATGTCATGCTCCTACTGAAGCTGCAGAAGCTTTGATTTCTCTGAACCTGGGTTTACGTCTTCTCTTTGTATGCTCTTATCCTACTGATTTCAGTTCTGAGCTGATGCATCTCTAGATGTCATGGCATGCTTTGTAGTGCCAAAGTTGTGAACAAAATACTCAACGGCAGGTAACTAATGTGCATACAACACCACAAGTATCAGTTACTTTTCCATACTCTGTTTCTCATAACAGATTGCTCTGATGGTTCTTAGCAAGCATCAGGGCTGGGATTGAAGAATATGAGTGTTTAATTGTGAAAGTGACAAATCAAGAAGTCCTAAAATAAAAAGGCTGGAAATGGATCTTTCCAAGCCTGTCTGGCTGCTACAGCTAACACTAGCTATTCTGCCCCAGAGCACTTCAGGATGCAACAGATTTTGTTTCAGTGTGAGATGCTTGAAGTGTTCCTACAGCGTGCAGTCATTGCTCTTTCATGTGTTAGGGACAGAATCTGGGCCTCTTAATCACAAATTCAATAATCTAAGTAGAGCTCTAAAATCATGTACTGAGTAAGAGAAAAAAAATTATGAATGCCCTGTGTATTAAGATATAGAGATCTTTTTGTGGGGAAAGATAAAAAAACGGTGGTTTCCCTCCCTACCAAACTGGCAAGGCCAGTGCAGGCTATCCACAGGCAGGCATGGCACTAGTGGCTCTTGAGCAGCCATATCTTCAGATTTTTGTGAGGAGGAAAGGAATTTGGCATGTATGAAGGGAGAAGCTGTTGCAGCCAGGAGGGGCAGCGTGCAAAGCTGGATGATAAGACAAAGGAAGCAGTCAGATAGGAAGTGAAGGCAAACTAGTGTGCAAGGGAGGGGTGTAGAAGAACTGGGGAAGAGAGGACAGAGCCAGCTGTATCTGCAGCCCACTCTATGTGACCAACCCACGGGAATGTGTGACTGAACAAACCTCCGAGGAACAACTGAGGAAAGGATCCATCACACAAGCAACCTGGGACCTGGACTACACTCAAAGTACTGCTTCTGCTTCAGCCCACACATCTGTGTGCTATTGATGAAGATTTCTATTCTGTATTAAGTCATAGAAGGCCTCAGCCTTAATAATACCCGGCCTGAACTCGTGCCCTTTTAAGCCGAGCTGTCAGGAGGGGGCTGCATTAATGCAAACCAGAGCCGACACGGAAGCGGCGGGGTACAATGGCCCCATTATCCAGCGCGCTTGCACTTGTCCAACACCGGAGGAAAATCCCCTGAACGATGTCAAGACCTTTTAAATGTCAAGCCTTCCCAGCTCTAGGCACATACTTGTGCCCTAAAGCTTCTAAAAGAGCAGCAGAAACTGGACTGCAAAGAGTGAATGAAGGCTGTTTACAGAGGAAATCAAGCAGGGGCAAACAAAAAGAAGAAAAACGTGCCTGAGAAAAGAGATTTTTGCATCAATCTGTGAGATTTTGCCTGGTAATTTACTTAGGAATCATGAAATTGTTGAAAACAGTTGATCTGAGGCTGCCTTGGGAGAGGGGGAGCAGATTGAAAGTAGTGGTGTTGAAGAGTATTTATTAACAAGTCTCTTTTAAATTGAAGGGCAAATAGCCAATGAAAGCTGACTTGTGAATTTAATAAGGTTTTATCAGCATATGGTACCACTCAGGGGACATGAAAAAGGCATTTTTGTTACATATGTATGTGAGACTGGCAAGTAAGCTGCAATGAGAACACTGAAGCAAAAATAGATGTTTCTTGTAAATATATTTGAGCACAGGAAATGAAGCAACAAAGACTCTGTTCAAACATCCATTAGTGATAATACTAATTCTGGAGAATTTTGAGCTGCATGACTTGCAGTGTGAATGCTCTGAACTCCTTGTAGAAGAAGTAGGAATATGCAAACAAACAAGCAAGAAAATAAACGGATAGGACCCTTTTTTACATAAGTCACTTGTGCGAAATATTATTAATTGCAAGTCAAGACTTTGGAAAAAATAATCATCCACAATAAAGTGATTTACTATGTATGGACTCATCCAATGTCCATGCTCCAAAACTCCCGCAGACTTCACAGGGTGCCCACCCCCAAACTGTTGCATCTTTTTTGATCTTCAATCAGAGTCCGCTATTTTAAAAACTTAACTGAGAGTCACAGAAAACCCATGAAATGCAAATAGAGAAGAAAGAGAAAAAAGATGTCCCATGTGAACTTGGAAATTTTCCTAGCATTCCCATTCTACCCTTGGAAAGATAATACTTTACTTCACCTCAACCCTGTGAACATGGGGAAGGTATTAAGAAGAACATAAATTTTCAGCAAATGAGTTCTTTTGCACTGTTTGCCTAGGAGAATGTTATACTTCCAGAGTGCTAGAAGATCCTTGTGCTAGGTACTTCACTTCTGGCAACAGAAGAAAATTCCTTAAAGATAAGGAATCTTTTATTTACTACCCATGTCATGCTGTGGACACTTACACTCATTTGGCAGAGTACAGGACTGTTTTAATTGCATCACACTGACCAGGTGAGCTAGATACTGGCAAAAATGATCAGGCATTATTCGAATTCTTCTGATAGATATTGTATTTCTGGATTAACAGTCCAAAAAGGTCACATGTAAAACCATGACACCTAGAGGTAAAAGATACACTATTTTGTGCAGTCACATAAGTCTTTGCTCCCTCTATCTGTTGTGAACTCACACGGAACCAAATGGGATTCAGCCTTCCCCAGCTCTGTTGAATGGGGATACCTACATCACACAACAGAAAATTCTAAAAATATTAAGTTGAACACGGTACCATTCCTTCATGGTCTGATACTTTTCAGTCTTGAATCAAAGATGGAAAGGTAAAGGGAAGGAAAGCTAGAAGGCATGGTTCTTCCATGTCTGAAGCAAGCTCTGCTGGTCGATGGCTATTTGCCTTCCAAAAGCAGCCGTGCTGTTTGACCAAAAATTCGGCCCACATAAAATTACAGCAACAAAAGAGAAGCCACATGAATTACTGTTCAGAAAATATATCTATTATAATCATGTTTTAAAGTACCCAGATCATTCTTAAAGACTAAGGAGAGGAAAGAAAGGAAAAAAAAGGAAAAAATAAAGACAAGTTTTCCTTGGGCAGAGTATCTTTAGGTAGTTCTGCACCCAGCAGAAACTATTCAAGAATTCTCTTTAGCCTTTTTAGAGGTTCCAAATAATTCTTACAAGTTCTTTTGCACTGCCTTACTTAAATTTTATTATTTTCTTCTCTTTGATAAAATTTGGAAGCAATATCAGAGTCTGATGTGACTACTGGTAGCCTTTGCCTTACGGTCCCTTTTCTTTGTTCTTACATTTGATCTCTTCCTTTAGCAAAGGTGCTACCTTTTATGATCAAATATCTGAATAGGATGACTATCCATTATTTTGCAGTTTTGCTGGCTAACATCCACTCAAAAAACTACAGGGTGAAAGACAGAAAGGTAATATTTTCTATGCAGGGCTCCCTGCAAATAAAGATCAATCTAGTTTGAAGATCTCGTTATTTAAGTCGAGATCTACTTTTAGTTCTAGGCACATACATGCAAAATGTTCTCAGCAACGTCTTATGATTCTTGTTGATGTCCACTAAGAGCCATGAGTCTCCTAAAAATGTATTCATTATTCACTGATATTCAGTGAGATTCATCACCTGTCTGCTGCATTGCCTGCACGCTGTTCCTTGTATAGAGCCAAGCTTTGAATTTCCAATTGCTTTTACTAAACACAGGTCACAATATTAATTTCAATTTCTTGGCTAGCCAAGTACAGCCTTGTAAAAGAATCAGTTTGAGCAAAACCTGAGCAAAAATAAGACTGAGTGAGAAAAATCAAACAAAACCATCCAATGATCACTTTGCAATACTGACTTGATATTCACTGTTGTGAAGAGCATTCCTGCTGTGGAAGATGCCCCGCCACACACACGAAGAGGCACCAGTACAGTAACAAATAATTTGCTTAAAAATCACAGTAAGCACTAACAGAATGTCGAGTTTGTGTGTAATGACCCAGCTGTCACTATTGCCATGGCTGCAAATTCTGCCTGCCTGCTGGGCTGCAGAATGATGCTGTATCGTTGGGATATCGAGAGCCTTATATTGCTGCTAATTGGCGTAGCTGGGAGCAGGATGGATATGGCAGAGCGTGGCTTCCCCTGCCAGCTGGGCTCCCACAGCAGAGCTGGAAACATGGCAGCAGGAGGAGAGGCATCTTTCTTTGGGAAGGCATGTGGGTTGTGAGGGCTTGGGGTCTGCTCAAATCCTTCTAGAGACCCCTTCTTGTTCACTGGGGTTCCGTATCCAAAAAAGCTGTGGGAGCAGCTGGAGCAGCTGTTGGAGGGGGAAGCTGAGTGCCCAGGGCCTCATGCTCTGCTGCACCACTCCTCACAGTGCTCATTCTTCAAGAGTATCAGTAGCTTGTGTGTATTTTTACAGGTGTGCAACTGCAACTCCAGTGCAGCACATGCTGTAGTGTGAAATTCATCTGTGGCTAAGAATTGCAGGACAAACAATTGCAACTTCTTCATCTTCTCTTTTCTTGTCTTTCCTCATGGCATTTTCCTTTTACTGAAACTGTAGACTTTCGATATGGTGTGGCAGAAGCTATTTTGCTAACTAGCAACCTTAAGTTTCAAACAAATCTTAAAGTAACTCAAAAACATTTATAAACCTTAAAAGAATGAGGAAAGGGGAAGCCTGAGGAGAGTGAATAAAAATGCCTGCTTTGATAGCCATGATGAAAACACCCTGTAAATAATTGCAGCACAGGCAGCTGTCCCCCCAAGACAGTCACATACTTACTCTTCTAAATAAAATAAAGTCTCTATGTTTTGTGTTCTTCTAAAGAATGGGCTTCTACAACACTTATAACACTAGCCCAAAGCTACCCTTAGTATTGGGGGGCCAGGTCTCCACTGCTTTTGACCCTTCCTGGCTAAAAAAGAACAAAGTAAAAAACTTCTTAGAAAGTAACTTTAAAATTGTGCATGTTGAATACCTGCTGACAGGATATTTTGAATTCCCGATGGCACATGTGTGAACGCTAACCGCTCACTTGTCCATCCAATTAGTGGGAGGAGAAAAAAGTGAAAGAAAATGTACTACTTCAAGTTCTTCAATCGAACTTAACAACCCAGTTCAGTACTACAATATTTGTAATCAGTCTAAACAGTGAAAAGAATAATTATTTTTTATCGAACACTTCTGAATAATGAATAAATTTAGGAAAATTTGTAATCTGTTTTGCTGAGAAGAAAAGGAGGCTAAATTAATTGAATAAATTATTCATTGTAAATTATGAGCCCAAGTCTAGTACTGTGTCTTTGTATATATACATTAATTTTCTGGCATCTCTGCTGAGCTTGCTAACAAGGATAACAATTAGTAACAACAGCACTGGTGATTTTATTTTAGCTTTACTTGTCTCTGCATTTCCTGGTTTTGTCTGGTACCAAAATCGGGTCTTACTATAAGGACACAGATTTTTCCATCTCAAACAGAATAAGAAAATACTGCCATCTAAGAAAAATAATAGCAAATGAACAACTTGTCTGAGCTTTAAAGTGTGATACTTCAGTATAAAGTCTGAATCCATTTCAGCAAGTTCCCAGACTTTGGTGTAAGTATTGGGAATAAACCTTCCAGTGTTCACAGTTGTTGCTTATCTCTAGTTAAGAAACAGAAAATAGAAAACTGACCCCAGCAACAGAGAGACCTTAACCTAATGTATGTAAAATAAATTTTATTTTATAGTAAATACTTATGCTTGTGTAGTGATTTGGAAAAATACATGCTATACATCTGACTTGGGTAAAACAAGGCAAAATCAGCCAAAGAAACATCCACCTGGGGCTTGACAAGAGACTCACTGGTGTAGGGACTTGAGCTACTTCAGGGACAGACAATACAATACAAAGGATTCAGCCAAGCCCATAGGGGGCTTTTTAATTAAATTCAAGTAGCTCAGAAGTTTGAGGCAACATTGAACTACAGACCTCTAGAGTGGAATAATTTGATCTGGTTTTCTATGCCTACAGTATAGGTCTCTGTCAGAGACAGCTCACTGTGGCTGCTTTTGTAGCACAGCTTTTAGTGCAGTTCCTCCTAATTCCGGTGCCTGCATAGGTCGAGGGGAACTCCTTGGCCAGCCCCTTTCTCTCCAAGGATTGCACAGTGAAGAAGGGTGGTCACTAGCTCAGGTGAAGTCAGCCACAATGTAGATGTCTGGCTGACCACAGCCACTTGTGCCCCAGGATGAAATTGGAGATGGATGAGGAACTGTTGTGTTAACACCTGTGAACAGATGATGACCAATAACATGAACAGGCCATTCTTGGAGAATGGTGTCCCTGGTATTCAGGAAAACAGTGATGAAATGTACAAAGAATTAACGAGATAGCTCAGTACCTACTGCCTTCCTCTAACCCCAAAATTTATTAAAACCAACCAAACAGATGTTTTCTTACACTAGGACTATGGACAGATTTCTCAGGGTTCTGAGATAACAAACTGGAAGCACTGAACAATGCAGATACTAGTCACATAATGACTCCATCTAAAGATTACAGATGACCCAGGTAGTGCATGGATCATAAATATATCTCTGCCGTTGCTATTTTCCACAAACTCTCACTTCCCGGCTGCATATCCCTTTGCAGTCAGCTGGAATAGCATCGCTGGAAAACTCAGAATTTCTGAAGAACAATGAAGCTTTCTGTTAAGGGTTAAAGTAGCAACCAAGCACTATAAAACAGGAACAAAACTTCCTCATGAATGAAACTGTTGATTGTCAAAACAACAACGCATGCTAGGGATATGTTGTTATTTGGCTCCTATGACTTTGACTTTACTCAAGGTTGTATATGATGGTCTTGAAATCCCTCACTGACTGTGCCTTTAGAGGGAAAAGGGAACCAGAAGATGTGGTACCAGTGTGTATTCTGTTCAGTCTCAGTTAGGAGTAAGTATGAAGGCTCACCTGAGTCTGAGGAATCACTAGGTGACACTGGTTTTGAGAGAAAACCCTAATGTCACACTGTTAAACAGAGCTGAGGTCTCAGGTGTGTGACCACCTGGGCTCTGTATCATCCAGGGATTTTCTATCAATCCATACTGCCTATCAAGCTGCTTCTGGGATTAATTGCTATATGTTTCTGCTTAGCCCTGGGGAATCACACTGGCAGAGAATTGTTCCAAGGGGAATGGCATGGAAAACGATCTTGAATTTCTTTTCTATCCATTCTTTGCATGGATGAATGCACTCATTAGAGGCGTTGACCGGGGGGAAGGAGGGGGTGGTGTGTGCACAACAAGGCATCCCAAAGACCTACAGAGATAGAGGGAGATCACTTTATTTTTTGTACTGCATAACCCGAGATTTCCTGGATCATTATTCGGCTTGGTTTCTGTGGCTGTGTAAAAATTAAAGAGAACCAGTATGCCCCAGTAAAGGGTGACTGCCAGGCTGTCTTTGTTTCTTGCTTACACAGTCTCTTATTTCCTTGCTAGATGCCCCCAGTGACAGCAGACCTGACATTGTCACACAG
Organism: Machaerirhynchus nigripectus; assembly: GCA_013397975.1. NCBI lineage: Eukaryota > Metazoa > Chordata > Aves > Passeriformes > Dicruridae > Machaerirhynchus > Machaerirhynchus nigripectus. Next base: position 751,350 of record VZRQ01000740.1, read on the forward strand.
ACAAGCTGTTATAAGCCAAAAGAAAGCCGATTCTTTCCTACATTTGAGTTGATTTTCAGTATAATTAATCCCTGTGGTCTAAGTGGCATGGGACTGGATATTGTTCCTTCTTTTTAAATTTAGCACCCAGCCTTGCTGAAAAATCATAGTCTTATTTTAGTTTCCTTTAATTTGGCAGTTCAATAAATAGTGAAGATGGTATTCTGCATACAGCATAGCTCATCACTCATCTCTATAAATCTTGTTCTAAAGAATAGTAAACATCACAGTTTTTACTGTATGAGAAGTAATAAATAATACAAAACCAGAGGATTATCATTCCGCAGATTATTTGGAGCAAAACAAACAATTTCAAACTCACTTTATCCACTTGCAATTATTCTTTCAGGTTGTTAAATCTTACTCATCTCTTCACCCAGCTACTTCTCATATACTAAACTTATTGGCAAATGACTAAGAGGAACTAATGAACCAATATTTATGTATTTCACTAATTATAACTACAAGATAGGGAGGGAGCATATCTTGGTTTGAAAGACAGGCATCTGCCAAGGAAGGCAGGAGGCTCCCTTGGGATGGAAAATGTAAGCCCCTTCCCTCCGAATTATTATAATTTTGAAATTAAGGGGCTCTCAGGCAATTATATGAGAAATAGGAATAACAGTTCTTTACTACTATATATACAGCAATAATACAGAAACACTGGTTTAACCTGGCAGAGTCAGGATACGACCTGACACCCTGCTGGGCAGGGTGGTGGTAGCAGTCTGATTCAGTGGTGGCTGGAGTCCTCTTTGAAGTGGTTCTGTTGAAGCAGTGATCTTGTAGAAAGGTCTAGTCCTCCTTGGAAGGTCCAGTGGTGGCTTTGTAGCTCTTGTCCCCTGAGAACCCAGTAGTTAAGGCTGCTTGTGCTGTTCCAAACCCCAGATTGTATCCACATGGGAATGCTTGGTTCTTCCCCCTGGGCAGAGCATCTCACAGTGGGATGATATAATTCTGTGAGTGCGGTGGGTCCTTGATTGCCCATTAAACAGAGATAGCTCCCAGAGGGAGTTATCAGGGATGAGTCATGGTAGGAGATAATGAGCACTGCCNTAGGAGATAATGAGCCCTGCCCCACCTGCTTTAACAGCTTGTGAATATGATAACAGAATACATACTTTTGGTTACAACTTATATTGTAACCTAGGACACAGCAGCTAATTAAATGACAATGAAATATGTGAAAGACTTTAAGGACAATGAAGAGGGACAATGCTTACAAATCGATGAATAAGTGGAACCCTGCATTTACAAGTTTTTTCCACTGAAATAGGAAAGTTGCAGGACCCTAATTGTAATAGACTTAGTGACAAAATGTTTTTTAATAGACTTAGTGACAAAATGCTTTTTTTGAAATATAAAACATTAATTTAATAATAGAATCATAGAATCATTAAGGTTGGAAAAGACCTCCAAGATCACAGAGTCCAACCCTTGACCAAACATCACCATGTCAAAAAACCATAGCACTTCATGCCATGTCCACTCATTTCTTGAATACTTCGAGGGATGGGGGCTCTGCCATGTCCCTGGGCAGCCTGTCCCAATGCTTGACAACCCTTACAGTGAAAAATTCTTCCTGATGTCCAACCTGAACCTTCCCCTGCACAGCTTGAACATGTCTCTGATTATCTTAGAGGGTTCCTTCCAGCTCAGGATACTCAGTTGCTGGGAAGACTGTTCAGTGTTGGATCAGTTCAGTGTCATGTTTGGTGCATGTGGCCTGGGGAAAGTGAGTATACGGTCTGATCTGAGAGGTTAAAGGCACCCACCCACTGAGAACCTGAACTAAATGTTCCCTGTTATACCAAGGAAGGACAAGTTGAGCTGATCTCCACAGGAAACATTGAGCACCTTTGGCAAAAAGAAAGCATTTTAATTCTCCTGCCAAAGTACATGTTTGTGAGCCTAAAATGTGTTTCCATAATCTGGCCAAGATGGCTGAAAACACATAGAAGGTTTCTAGCACAGTCTATCCAGAATCGGCAAAATCAACTTTCCAGACCTTTGAAAGTCTCCAAAATTTCCACCTTTCCCTTGCTGCTGATTTGTAATTGGTCAGCCTTGTTTGTGATGTGTATGCAGAGATATTTTCCTTTGCCAACCTGTTGCATTTAAGCGTTCTCCCTTGAAAATAATTTGTGGGATTCTGTACCCATCCACCAAAGCACTGGAAAACAAGGAGAAGGGTTTGTACAACATGACCTGATACTGCTGGAAACTGCTTAGTGCACTAGTCCTACCATCTCCTCCCCAGAGACCTCATTCAGCATGACAGCGGCCCAGGCAGCTGCTGTGACTTCATTGCAACCATGTCTGCTCCGAATTCTGCGTGTATTGAAAACCTGAATCATGGAAGGTTTCACTGCTGCTGCCAGTGTCCACACTCACTGTGTGAATGGCTACTAAAAGGAGGCAGCACATGAGATTCCTGCAGCCCACGTCAACACGGAGGCAGAAGTTTCACTGCAGAGTGACCCAGAGGAGGGAACTCCTGCTATGGGGAATATCCATACCCAGCCACATTGCCAGCAGTGTACGTGTGTCTGAAAATTACTCTAGCCACTATGCCTACACAAATGGTCTTTTGCACTGTTTCGGTCAAAGGCAAAAAGAAAATATTTGTTCCAGCAGAATTAAAATAAAGGCAAAAAGTTACCCTGACAATACAAACATGATGTTTAATGTTTTTAGTTTATTTAGGCCTTGCTAGCCTATCTTTAAAATGCATCATTTTCTAAGCAAAATTGTCTACATTCCTTTTCTTTTCTTGGCTTGTAGTACTTTCTGATCTCAGTATGAATGTGTCTATTACTTTGGTCAGGACAAAAGAACTACCAGAAAATCGCATCAATGCAACGACTGATTTGGTGGTGACTGCTCCCATCAAAGTTTCAGGCAACAGGCATCTGCTGGGGAAAGTTCAGGAGTGGTGCAGTGCCAAGCACCCTGCTGACAGTATTGTGACCTTTGTACTATCTTCTGAGCTATAACTCTACAGCTTTGATTTGACTGCTACTTTTTGTTTGGTTTTTTGTTTGTTTTCCCAAACAGTTTGCAAAACTCTTTCCCTCTTTTGGAAAAAAAAAAAAAAAGCAGGTAATCAGATGTATAGGCAACCTAGACCAAATACTAGAAAAAGTACATAAAGTGCAAACTGCAACAGCCACACTCACTGGTCTCATTCTTGTCTATCTCAAAATCATCATGCAAATGCTGAAAAAAAGAAATCACAAATATCCTAGCTAGAAATAAGGGTAGAACAACAGGCCAAGAAAGACATTCTAGTTTTCACTGCTAAGGCACACTGGTGGTTCTCCTGAGCAGATAGACCTGCTCCTAAACATTGTGTTGGAAAGCATGAACATTTCCATTAATATATTCAGATAATGAGAGACAAAAGAAAAGAAGATTTTCTGGTCAAGGAAGGACACAGCATTTATTATTAGAATTTGTCGGTTTCTGGTTGCTGCGTTTTAAATTGACTACTTGCACTAGGACATGGAGCAGATTTTGTGGGTATTTCTGAAGTGTGTATGACAGCTTGCTACTCAGAAATTCTGGGTGTATAGGGGGATTTTTTCTTTTTAGAAAAACACATTAGAAAACTTCCTGAGACCACAGAACAGGACATTTTTTTTCTACAACCATATTATGGGCTCTAACTTCACTACCTGAATAACTGTTCTAGTTTCTGCTATTTATAAGCCTCGTTGTTCATTGCATTACTTTAGCACAAGTTGCCTTGACAAATGCAGAGTAGGAATTATTCTGAGAAGGTGTTAGCAGAACCATCCAAGTGTGGAAAATATATTAAATAAAAGCTTTATTGAAATAAATATACAAGATGAAAAGCTACAAGAGTACGTACCTCACTGACAGGTTAATAGCTCAGTGTTTAAAGGCAGAAAAAAGAGTGGGCAAGAACAGCTGACGGGTTGCAAGATGCCATGCTTGAACCTTTCTGTGCACTGGACTTGCATAACTCCTTTTTCCAGGCTGTACAAAGTGATGCATTGCCTTCTGGAGAAAGCGATTGCTTTTCACTTACAACACTGGCAGCCTGGGAGCTCAAGCCTCTTTACTTGGGCATAATATGTTTTGAGTCCTATAGCCTGCCAAGCTTACAGGTCTTAGCTCTACCATCAAGCTGTACCCTGAATTTACTCTGCTTAATTTTGGTCCCCATCATTCCAGAAGCTTCCTACATCACTTCTTGTAAATGGGTCCATGCATTTGTTTCCCCGGCACTGGCATTGGAGAAAAAACCTCTAACTTGTTTTGTGTGCAGTTTTTGTGCCAATTTGTATCTTGACCTCCCCCTAAGAAATATAGGGCAGGAGGTTGGTCTGAACATCAACAAGGAACTGGAAATAAGCCTGAGAGTATTTCCTGAGATGTGTAAGGTTTGCTGATGCTCTTACTCAATTTTGGCAAGAATTGACCTAAGTACAACATAAGTTTTAAAAGGGACATGTAATAACACTAATATTTTAGCTTATTTATCCTCTTTTTTTCCTCTTTTTAGGGGAGACAGTTAATATTGTCATTCATAGCATTCAAAGGGCTCTAGAAGAGACTCAGGTTCAAACTGTTAATCTAGTGACTTATGGTGTACAGGTGGAGCTCTAAAAAGAAGTCTAAATACTCACCTCAAAACAGGCAGTACAGCTGAAAGCAGTAAGGATGGAAGAATCATGCAGAATAAGAATTTGAACCTGAGTTCCTGGCACTGCAGAACCCAGCCTCAGTTTAATATTTTCTTTTAAGGTATCTAAAAGTTTTATGGGTGGGCAAAGCAATTTCCTGTCCAGACTAGGTAAAAGCTGACACAGCTCTCAGGCTTAGAACATCTACTTGCAGGGGAACAAAAGAAACTGGAAGACCCCTACCAGCAATACCCTTGCAATGCCTTCTGCAGACATGCAGGTCAATATGGTTCTATATCACAGTCTCTAATGGATTCTTTTGTTTCAAACCAAGAGCTGTAAATCCATTTGTTATTCAGCTGAGAGCCTCAGTATCTGATGCTCCCAAAATGGCAAGTGGCAAAATTTGCAGGTCTGCATGAAACATGTTAAAGACATCCAAATATAACCCAAATTTGGTGAGAAAGGAACTTAACATGATGTAAATATTGGTACTAATAGCAGCAATGGTATTAAAAAAAAAGAAACGGCCAAAACCCCAAAAAGCCCAAATCCAAGCAAATTAAAAGATTAGACATGGGAAAAAAATACCAGACCTTATATTGCTAGAGATGACACTGCATCTCTAAAATTAATTAATTGTTTGAACAGAGGAAAACTGAATATTAAGACATACAGACAGACTGTGAGGGGACTAAAAAAGAGAGACTGAGCTGGGTATTTCACCATTGAACTTCTTTCCCAATAATAACAGCAGGAAAAAATGTAGGTTTCCAAAGCACCAACCATATTGTTAATTAGCAGTATAATTTATTCTGCCTTTAATGATGGCTTATTCTGCTCTGGCTGACAGGAGAAGACAACAGGAAGGGCATTTGGAAACCTTATGAAAAATAACCACAGTTTCAGGGCATTTGTACTTGAAAAATGTACAACTGCTGATGAATTAAAACACACACACACACAACTTCTATAAACATTTGAAGAATAATAGATGGAAGCAAAATAGGTAATAAAAGAGTGAAAGCTTTTGTTTATAGACTTGACTGGTTGACTAGGGTATAATTATAGGACCTGCTTCCAATCCATCCTATGTAGAATAATTGGTGTGTACAGGAGAGAGATTTTCTCATAATAAATGGATCTCCTCATGATGGAGCAGAATGATATCAATGTGAATACACTAGAATGACAGCATAATTTAGCAGCAGTGATGCTGGAGGATGGACGTTATTAGCTTCAGCATTTCTGAATGTTGTACTCGCAGGCACATCTTACTTTCGCACAGAAGGCGCACAAGGTAAAAGGAGTGGCAGTCTTATAGATCAGAAGCTTTAAGGGAGTTAATTAGATTGCACTAATCTTTCAGCTGTACTGCTGCCAAGCTCTTCTAGGTGCTGCAGAAAAAAATGTGTCCAGCAAAACTGTTCATGTTTGTTTGGAGAACTCCTTAAATTTGGAGAATGCCCTTACTGCTCTCTTCCCAGAGCTGAGCCAGCCAAGGAAGTTGAGAATAAGAGAATGCAAAAAACCCTCATGTTGTTCTGCTCTGCCACCTCGGGTGAGTGTGTCCCCTGCCAAGCTCAGGGTTGCTCTGTCTAGTGCTACCAGTGTCATACACACGGAGCTACTCTGTTCCCTTCTAGCACGCTTCAAGTTCCTGTGGCAGATGAGCTGTGAGGAGCTAGGCCTGGCTACAGAAGAGGCACCGAAGTTGATTACAGGCCTTGAGTAAAAGGATCTTCATCCATGGCCTTAGGGGAGTTTTAAAACTCCCTCTGTAGTTCTGAAGTGTTGTGTTCAATCCACTTGCTTCTGCCAGCATCAAGCTGGTGTTTGTGGAGCGTGCTTGATGATTTTGGTATTCCGAACGCAATTAGAGCAGTATTGATATGCTCTGAATTAGTAGTAACTAAGCATTTACCATTATATGTTGAGAATATTCTCATGGGTAGGTTTTGTGAAAAGCTTTCCCCACCGACCCCACCCATTCTCCTACAAATCTCTCTTGGGGACTGGAGATGGTTCTTCCAGCTGAGGAGAGTGATATACTGGCAGATCAGATTTCCAGTATTGCCATCACTACTATGTGATTTTTCCCTGGAAACAGTGATTAAGGTAATTGAAAATTGAATCAGACTGTTAGATCTGGGCAGTCCAACAGTGAACAGAACCCCAGACTAGGAGTTAGGACTCCTAGGTTGTACAGCAAACTGGATAGCCCTCTTGCTTTTTGGCTTCTTGCTGTATGACAGAGTTAATTTTGCCTCTCTTTCTTAGGTGTTGCAGACCAAAAGAAATAGATACCATCATTATTACATTCACTGAAAAGTTAACAGACACAATGACTAAAAGAAATCCAAAAGTTGTGCAGCTGTTGTGCAGCGTGCAATAAATAGTACTACAATTACGACTACTGACAATTAGTTGCTGAGCTGAGAGTTGCAAAGACTCACTTCAGGATAATATGCTATCCTCTATACCTATGAGCAGTAGAACCAAACAGCAGGATAACTCTGTGGAGAAGCCATATAAAAATATATGCTGTACCGAAGAAAATGTGATGAATTATTTATGTGACACACTAAAGACATAAAAATGCTCGGACACAATTTATTTAGTTTTGTTAAATATCAGTTAATTTCATTTTAGAGGTCTTCATCCCCTTCTTCCAACGCTAGGTTGACAAATCCTCCAATGACTGGCACAGATCAAAGCTATAACTTATGTTTTAGTTAAGTATTTCAAGATACTTGCTCCAATTTAAATTTATTAAGAAAAATTAAAAGTGTATGTCAAAAGCTAGAGGACATAAAACACACCACAGCTCAGTCATAAGCCTTGCCAAAAGTTAAATAAAAACATTCTCTTCCACCAGCTTTCCAAGGAATAGGAGCCAAATCTATCTCTGGAGCAACTCCATTGAAGTCAATAGGGTGGCACAGGGAATACATTTGGCCAACGCTCCCTGGCATATGGCCTCCTAGGAAGCATTCTGATTTATTAACAGTTTGGCCACGTTACTTCAGTCTTCAGTCTCTCAAATGCATCATCTCTATTCTGTGGGATGCCTTTCTCCACTGTGCTATCCCACTCATACCAGCAGAAAACCAGCGAGGCATGATGGACCACAAAGCACTACAGAAGGTGAAGCAAGTGAGGTTTAAGTTAGGTGATCATCTCTTTTCCCTGCATCCCACTGGTTTTATTTCCTTGTTCGAAAAAAACCCAAATTTATATTGACATGGGTGGTAGCTTCAGGCAAGCTCTGGGCTCTGGTCTATAAGAAGGGCAGGTACGTGGGTTGTCATGTCACTTTGCAGCCCAATCTCTGCTGCACAGATGCCAGAACCACTCATGGTACAGCCCCTGAACCACGGTAGCTTACAGTGTGCCATATTAAGACAACACAAAGTCAGTAATCGTTCACTGCCCTGACAAGCGACAGGGGTAGCTGAGGCAGCATGCAGTGTAACAACGGAGATTCCCAAGACAGCACTTCCTTTTTTCAGAACAGTGTTTGCTGCCTTGTTAACCTTAAACATCTCCTCCTCCCTGAAGGGAAACACCCAGATCATTTCCTTGCCATGTGTTTGTCTCTCACCGTGGATAGTGAGCTGTGACCAGCTGCAGGGGGTACATGCCACCACATGGCTTTCAGGAATGGCTACAAACAAGGATGCTCCACCTCATGCTCACGCACACAGGGGCTGTAGGCAGCCAAGCCACAAAAGCTTTTTTAGCCGTGAGCAGCAGGCAAGCCCAGTCTCAAGTAGAGTCTCAGTTCCACTCATAACATACTGTCTACCCACCAAAGTCACTCTGAAGCTTACTCTCTTTTTAGAAACAGTTGAATTACAAACTCGGGTCGACAAAATGGGTCAGAAATAGGTTTGCAGGTAGCCAAAGGTGGATTTTACCTGGCTGATGCTTAAGCATATTATGGCCTACTTCTTAACTTCCCACAAGAAACAAACTCCTTATTTAAAGTTTCTCCTTTTCACTGTAGGCTGTATTGCCGAAGTAGATAAAAGTCCATAACACATGAGTAAACTCTTAGTTACATGAAAACTGTTTTTAGCTGTATTTGAGTCACATGAATGTGGGTGAGAGAGAAAAGGACTTACGTTCTGAAAAACCTCACCAAGAAATATTCTTGATTCAAAAGCCTACATATTAGTCTTTCACGGGAAAGAGAATATCAAGTTCAATCTAATGAAAAGTAAGTAGACACCTAAAAATTAAGGATGAAGTTACAACTGTAAAAATCATACACTATTTTTGTATAGGTTATTCTCTTCCTTGCCTCAATATCTTCTGTAGTTGATCTTGGAGTAATTTGCAACATCTCCAAACAACTTTGCCAATGATGTTTACAGTGAAGGTGCCCACAGATTGCCTCTGAAAAAATGTATAGGGATGTTGTCATTGATACCTGTTCTCATTTCTTTCTTCCTACATCACCTCTATTACTAGAAATAAACTGGAAAGAGTTATGGGGAAAAAAAAAAAAGAGAAACCTAGAGCAACACATAAATACAACAGGAAATGCAAAAAGAGATAGCAGCTGACTCCACTGCTTCATAATCTATATAGTCATTTAGATCTATGCAACAAGATCTGAAAATCCAGCTGTGCTCTTTCAATTACACTGTCATCAATAATAAAAAATCTGCACTCAGGATTTATCTTGTAGTTTTGTTGCCAATACATGAAACAGCAATGTACAGCTTGTTTTGCACTTCTATCAAGCATCCATAATATGTGAAATCTGAAGCACAGGCTCAAAGAAGAAATGTTTTTTCAAATTAAAAGAGCCTTTTTAAACAACTTTTTTAGCTGAAAGTTGTTTGTTTTTTGTCCTTTTTGTGTTTCAATTGTTTAGATAAGTTAAAAAGACAACAGGCTATAAAAATCATAAGTACAACTGGCAAAGAAAGTCCATGAGTATTGCTGTACATACAAAAACAACCATGACAGTGGGAGGCATGGTTACTGCTCACAAAATCTTTTGGTCAGCCATAGGGTACATGTTGTCAGAGTTCTGCAGAATAAATGCACAAACATCATGGCTCAAACAAAGGGCTAACAGGAATGCACCAGCAGGTGGGAATACAGAAGAGACAACTGCCTGTAAATATGCCAAGGTACAGAGAGTGACGGGAAAGAAATGACCCTGTAACATGATTCAGATAAAATGGGCTGAATATAACAGAAGTTGCCTAGAAGAGAAACTTCTATGAGAGGCTGCAGAAAGAGAAGTTATTTGCACAGCCAAGTGAATAGGTTAAGCAAATACCAGTTGTGTCAAGTGCCATCAAGCTAAGACCCAAGAGAGGATGGCAGGGTCAACTTCTGCTGATAAAGGGCAGGAGGATGGGGGCTGGGGCAGGTAACCACAGTGGACATGAGTCAGCTGCATTGACCTACCATTGGTGTATCTCCATGACCCAGAATCATAGGTTTCAACTGCAGTATGAGCACTGTAGGAAGGTGCAAACTCAGTGGTAATCAGGGAGAGTTGATCTTATTCATCCCCAGACCCTCTGTCAGGCCTCTCCGGGGCATGTCCTACTCCCTCAAATTACACGCTGAGGAAGAAAGGGGGGGCCTCACTGTGATGTGAACATTGGTGGTCCACAAGACTCCTATGCAACCTTGCAGTTTCTCTCCAGCTTTGGTTTGAGGAAGCAATATCCTCCAGATATAAATTCCTTCCTCTCTCCACACTTGAAGTACTAACTTCACTTGGTTATGAAAGTTCTTGTCATACTTCGTGACCATGGTTAATCATTTACTACCATGTTAGACAGATCCCATTTCAGTGAAGTACTTTTGGCCCCTCTAAGTTCCCTCTGCAGTTGCAGGAATATGTGGCAAATCTCGAGTCTCAGCTGCATGTTCCCTGCATGCAGTTGGCAGGCTCTATGTTAACAGTCTTTCACTGGTGAGTAGAATGACAGGTAAGAGTCAGTTATTATTAATTAAAACTGCTATTAGGCATCCCTTATCAAAGAGAGTCACAGCAAATCACCTGATGATCATACAGGCTTAAGAGACATTTGAACAAAGAGATGCAATAGACTTGCAAAGAACTGAACAGAAAGGGAAAAGCTGAAATAATCAAAATTATATTTGTTTGGAAGGGAGAACCAGTTCAATCACAGTGATTGAACAATGGATTTCAAGAGAATTATCTTGTACATGTTAGTCAGCCTGATTGAATAGTCTTGTAATATTCCACTTAGCTTATAATATTTGATGTTATAACAGCATCTGAAAATTTTCAATTGACAAAGTTGTTTGGAAGCCCACATACTAGCTGAAATGCTAAATATAAATATATTATAAACCAATGAATGGAAATAAACTTTAAAATCCATTTAATAGTTCTTTTTTGAGCACTGTAAATATCCTGTGGTTCTCAGTTGGGGGTTTGAAAAACAGCTGATCCACAATTTACAGAATTTTACCTTCAATTTCTCACAAGGAAACTCCATTGCTTGCAAGAGATACACATTCATTTGAAGTTTCTTTTCAAAATAAACCTGTCTGACAGTAGAAGTTAACAGGGTGGGAACCTTATAAACAGATAAAGGAGTTTACTGGAATTACAGATTATGTGTGCTTCACGATTAAGTACAAAACTATCTCTGTTTAAGATAACACTGGGGTTTTTTAAACAGAATATAGAGAAAATGGAGATGATGCCTTTAAAAATATCAGGGCTTTATCAGTCTTTGTCTTCTATGAAAATTCAGGAAGTTGCCAGGGTCCTGCATGAAAGAGATGTGCTAACCCCTGCTTTTTCTTTTGTGTTATTTCTGAGATACTTCAGAAAGGCAACTTCCTCAGTATAGCTTAATAACTAGAGAACAGAAAGTAGTACAGAAAGTTCCGGATGATTTTGGCATTACAGATTATGCAGGCAAGGCAGAATGCTCCCTGGGTAGTTCATGTTTTTAGATATAGAAATTCAACTTCTAGGCAAGTTTCAAAAATATAAGTAGTTAGTAAAATAAGCATCTTGAAAGAACATAAGGCTTGGTACTGTTCTAGAAAACTATTAATTGAAGGGAAAAAAAAGGCCCAGGATATTCCTTCTCAGTGAGTTCATCCTCGTATCCTGAGCTGTTTTCAGAACCCTCTTGTCAGACTCTTATGCCTACAGTTAAGAATTCCTGTTGGGCCTCTTACAAACACTTCAGGTTGCTTGTATGACAATACTTGGCCTGAATCCTCAGCACTGACGGAAGGGGTGCAACTTCCTAATCTTCCTCCTCCCTGAATCCAGGGGATCCTTGAAAGCACGGAGTATTCAGCATTGCATTACAAGTGATCCATTCTTGTGAGAGAAAACGTTTTCCTCTCTATCCCTGCTTTTTGTTCCTTAAGTGTTTAAATCTCTCTGTTCGGTGGGGCCTGCACTGTACTACTGTAAGGCAGAGCCCTGGAGCCATGAAGTCCAATATAACACTGATCAGCATGGAAACTGAAGCGTTGGTGGTCTGTGTTCCCACCTCAGCCACACTGCCGGGTTGTTGCATCACCCAGGGCAAGCTCAGCTCTCTGCTTGTATGAAATGATGCAGACAGCAACACGTGTCCATCTCACAGGGGTGCTGCACAGGCTGATTAATTAATGAGCACTTGTAAAGCATTTTGGGAAGCTTGGATGTAGCCTGCTCTGTAAAACAAAATTGGGGGATGTGTTATTTTGCTTTCCAGACTATTTCAGTTTAGGTTTCATTTCCCTTCACTATCACATGGAGCCGTACCCAAAATATGAGCACTGAGATAGGGAAGAGTCACTTTAGCAGCCCCTTCTATAGAATTCCTTATGACACACGGCTTCTCTTTGCTCAACCAGTAGGAGTATATTTTATAACTTCATCACACACTCATGCTTTTGTTGCTGTTGTCTGGTAGTTTTATTTAATATATTGAGAACTTATGAAGGTAAAAAAAATAAATTACTTATCAACTACTTATAAATCTTACAGGCAAGGAAATGCTTTTAGAGACCTAGGCCAAATACACTGGTACAGGTAAGAAAATTTAGGTGCATCTACACCTAAATTAAAAGGAAATTAAAAGGAAAACCTCAAGAAAATTCAGTCTCAATCTCTCTCACAGAATATCCTATCCTACTGCACAATCACTACAACTCCCTCATGCACAGGTAAGAAAGGGGACCTTTGAGTAAGACACATTGTCCATGAACTCTTCACAGACAATCAGTAAAAGTTATTTAGCACAGATGTTGCTGTAATTGTGAGATACAGGGAAAATCAATGTTTAATGGCAGGCTCCCAACTCCACCCTGGCAATGCTCTTGAGTTAACATCACCAGGCTAGAATTTAAAACATGTAGAGCAAAATTGGCTGAGATAAGTCCTCTAAAGTTGTTATCATCATCACTCAAAATATCCCATGTTATTTTGATCTCCAAGTCACCCAGAGATAAATAGATTGTGATTTATATCCATGTACTTCTAACCTTTGCTATCCACTGCAAGTTTAGGGATGATGATTTTGTGAAGGGTTGTGCATACATACACCTTTATTCTTTGGGTAGGAAAGATCTTTTTGTGGTGTTCGTACACTATGTATCACAGTGCATCTTTTTTCAATATGAGGATTTATCCTAAATGTTAAGAATCTCAGCCATTATTAATGAAACACACAATCATAATGCTTCTGAGAAAGGTGAATGCAGAAACAAACACAGAGAAATAAGTATAAAGGTGTAAAATCTGCTAAAACATTGCCAGTGTAGCATTCTACTTGTACCAGTTCTGGGTAAAGGATGATGATGTTTATAACACAGGTCACATTGTTCATTCTTTGTTGTATTTAATCCTAAATAGGACAACACCCTCAATGCAATCCAAGTGAATTTGTTTCACCTCTCATTCTCATACAGGGTCTCACTCTTGTTCTCTCCTAAACAATATACATGTAGAAGTGATTTATACAGGAAATAGAATTTTATAACCTTAGTGACATTCCTACATGGCATAGAGGAGTCTTACCAAAAATTCACAGATGTACACACCACAAAAAGGGGTAAAATGTAATTTGTAGGGATGATTGGCTGATCTGCACCCATCTGTATATTCAGCCCAGGATAAGAACTCCATCTGCTGCAGATGCTAGCTACAGGGGTTTTGCAATACCAGCTTTCGAGGTGGGGAGGCATCTAGAGTACACCTAAAGGGCAAGCTGAGATAGAGAGTTACAAGGGTAGTTGAGTTGCTCTGCAGGGCTTTAAGTGGCTCAGCCATCCAGCTGCAGAACTGTATGACATATTCCATCTGAATTAACAACACTTAAAACCTGCATAATCAGTGAAAGCAGTGAGAGGAAACATCTTCTGCAAGGGTTCACTCTTCTTCGGTGTTTACATTCAGAAAAATTCTGTTTATTACAGAGGGACTAGGATCCTGATCTCTCCTCTCCTTTATCCCCTTGAGTTCCCTGTATAGGAGTGTTAATATGAGTGACCAGCCTCTCTGACCTTAATTCTGCTGAATCCGTCTCCTTTTTGCTCCCCATCCCCAGTGAATTAAAAAGCATGCTGGAAAAAATGCTGGTGCTTTTGACCAGGATTTCTATCCTTCTTGAAAGCTTGTGGCTTTGCCTATTGCAACAAAGGTGGTCTCTGCTGTCACATGCACACGGAGGTACCCAGAGCAAAAAGGCGAAAAGACAGACAGACCTGAAAAAGTGCCTCAAAAATGCTATCAGATCAGCAGCTGCAGTGCTGAACCTCATGGGCCCCCAGTCTACAGAGTGCACCACAATGTTTTTACAACCTAGAGCTTGAGTACCTTCCAACGCGCTATGGCACAAAGTGACTAATGTCTGCCGGGTGCTTTGCATTTTCTCTGTCACACCCGTGCCCACACACACATGCACAGACTGCGTGACTTCAGAAAAAACCAAACCTGTCAGTGCAGGATGTCTAAAAGCTGAGTAAAAAAGAACTTGGGCACTTCTTGATTAGTGACCAGATTTTATGGATTAACGAAGAAGCCACTGTGACTGTATAGACACATAACATGTTTTGCACTCTTCTTTTTGGGGTCTAAGATATTTCTAACTGTGAGACAAAACTCCAGACTGTTTCTGCCACAGGGAAGGTTATGGTCCTCTGTAGACAAGAGTCACTGGTATAAAATACAATAAAAAGACATATAAGGAAAGTATGCCAGTAATACAATGCTTTGCATGTGGAACCTATTCCCACAATTAGTGTCTGATTCCAAAAGGTACCTTTCTGCCCTTTGGGGAGTGTTCAAGGACTAAATGTATTTCAGTGGGCACAGTTTTGTTAAGATCTGGATGTTACAGAAATAGCTGTGTAAATTAGGGCAACAGAGCAATTAGGAAATTGCCATTTGCTGACCTCTTCCCTTATGGAACTACTTGTATGGATAGGTATAACCTTTTGTCCATTTTAGAATAACCAGTGATGTGCTTTCAAAAATTCATCCAGTCTTGCCAGAATTTCTCCTCTAACAAATAAGCTGCTCACGATCATCAAAATCTCTGGAAGAAAACACATATTTTTGAACAGTAATTTTCCTTTGTTGCAACTAGACCTTAGTGGAATGGGTTCACGCAAAGTTCTTCAAATGTTTTAGGGTGCCCACATTCAGTAGAATTCAAAAGAAAGGGATAGAATTATTTCCAAAGCAGTAAAAAGAAAAAACACTTCAGATCTCTTAGCTGCTCTCACACACTGAGCAGTACCTTAGCAGCTGCCAGGATGAAAGCTTAGAGCAAGTTCCTAAAGGAGCAAGTGGCTACACAGTGTGACTGCTGATTAGACCTTCCACAGACAGCCTCCAAATGGAAACCTTATTAAAACAGGATTATGTTGAGGCTGTGTTCCCTGAGTCTCCATTGGGCTGAGTTTATGCTGTAAAAGCTGTAGTTAATGGCAGGAGTAAACCATAGACTGAGGTACACACTGTGTAGCCTCCACCACAACCTTTAATCAGAAAAATTCCAGCCAGAAAGTTTAGTTTGGAAATATGGATGCTTACTACCAGATACCCACTGATATTTTGTACTGTTCACTTTATTTCTGCAGTTGACTTGCCTAAGTTGGACGCATGCTGCTCAACAAGCATATCCATCACAGTGGCTGAAGGAACAGGACAGTGAGGATTGGCACCGCTCACACCAGTGGCCCCACTGGTGTCAGGGGCCTTGCTGGACCTTCAGGGCAGCATGAGCAGCCATGCCACAGCATAAGCAAGTGGAGAAACCCCGTACAGCTCTGTTCTGACTGAAATACACTGAACCTGTTCATAATCAGCCTTCCACTTCTGCTGTCCAGGAATCTCTCCAGTAAAACTCTCCTTGCTTTTAGATTAAAACTGAATCCTTGGCAGTGGGGGAATTTTACAAAGTTTCTAGTTTCTCAGGGAAACCCATTAAGTTAAAACACAACCCTTGCAAGGAAAAAAATCAACCCCACACAACTTGAATTTCCCTATTTCTAGTATACACAGGTATATTGTGTAGGGAACAAGATTTTTCAAAATGTTTTCTTTCCTTCTCTCCCAAATGAAACAAAAAGCTTGAGGGAAAGAAAGTATAAAAGAAAAAAAAAGTCCTTTTTTTCCCCCAAATTTAGGAAGAGCTCTTTCTTTGGGAGGGAAAAGAAAAAAAATGACAATGCCAAATGCCATTAAATTAGCGGACGCTATTACCTTAATCTAGAGGGTGGGTAGGTCTGTGATGGTGCTTCTGTCCTCTACTATTAAAGAGTGTTTTGGGAAGCTGCTGCTACCTACTGCTTCTGAGGAAGGAGCCCTATCGCCCATAGGACTGCAAAATGTTATTGAATGTCTTCGATTTGAATCTGAGTTCTGGCAAGGTTGAAATGCACTTATCTTTCAGAACCTGATAGGAATGTATCTTGAAATTCACAAAAAGTCACATAATCTATGTATGTGGAAAAGATCTTATATATTTTCCTTTACTGCAAAAGTATGCCATATGTTTAATTCTTCTCAAGTTTCTTCTTGAATATTTCAAGGGATAAAGTTTTACTGCATTCCTTGGGATATTATTAGACTCATAAATCCCAATGTCAGGAAGTTTTTCCAAGACATGCCACCTAAACTTCCACTTGAGTTTGCTCTATCCCTCCCTCTACTATGCCAAAACATTCTTTAAATCATGGATATATTCTTCGATGTTTGTAGACTTCCCCATCTTCAAGTCTGCCATTGCCTAAGCAAATTGCAGCTACTTATCCAAACTTTACATTATAGAGTAATCCCTCCAGTCCCCTCAATCTTCTCACTGATTTACTTTCTAGTAGGTTTTTTGAGAGTGGTGTGCAGTGAGGTTATATGTCCTTCAGCTGTTGTCCTTTTGAACAGAATACCAGTCCCTACAATTACAGCATAGTATTTCAGAGTTTTAACTCTTTTCCAAAAATAAACAAACCAACATATTTTTTTCCCTTCTGTGTGTGAAATTTAATCGCACTTGCAACTGTTAATGAGAAGCCAGATGGACGACTTCTTCTTCTTCTTCTTCTTCTTCTTCTTCTTCTTCTTCTTCTTCCTCTTCTTCTTCTTCTTCTTCTTCTTCTTCTTCTTCTTCGTCTTCTTCTTCTTCTTTTTCTTCTTCTTCTTCTTCGTCTTCTTTGTCTTTGTCTTCTTCTTCTTCTTCTTCTTCTTCTTCTTCTTCTTCTTCTTCCTCCTATTAGTATTATTATTTCTACACTGCCCATTTGCAGGCACAAATTATTTCAGTAACTTTTGTACTGTGAAATACAGAACTCCTCATTGCTGATGTGACTGAGCTCAGACCAAAAGGTTCAAAATGCCATTTCTAACCACTGCAGACTTCTCTGATGTTCCCTGTGCCAAGGGGCAGAGCAACAATTACAATTTCATGCCTGGTCTGTGCACTCTTCAGATAGGAACAAACTCTGCTTCCTGACCCAGAACAGAAGTAATATCAAAACCACATCCCAAATAGACACATGGATATGTTCACTTTAGAGTTTGATCCTTAAAAAGAAGAAGTCCAGTCTGAACTGAGCAGTTGCTTTGCCCAAAACCCATGGGCTTTCTTCTTTACATTTCTGAAACAATGAAATTCCTTCCCACTGTTAATCTAGTGCTTGCTAACAACACGGTTGCATATGCTGTACGAGAGTGAAAATAGAACAAAATATAGCAATTTTTTTTACAAAATCCAGAATGACATTGAATGCATGAAGATGCTCCAGTAAAAAGGTGATTTTTTTTTACCTGAACTGCAATACTTCTAATTGAGTAAACCACAATATCTTTGAAAATTTTAAAATACTGTAAGAGTTCTATGAGGGAAATGGAAGCACCTGATTGAATAAAGTTACACCAGTTAAATATGTAACTTCACAGAAACTTGAAAACTCATGGAGAGAATGAAAAGTTCAGTCAACTGTTCATTTTATTCAAGAACTGGTCTAGAAGCAAGTTATGTGCAACCATATGTACATTCCCATAAAAAATATCCCTATATCTTTGGTCTGCTTTTCTTATCATGTATTCTCTCTTGTAAAGGCCCCACTATCAGACAACCTCTTCCCAAACCAGTCATAGCATCAGAAAAATAATTTCATAATAAGATGCATTTTCCTCTTTGCCAAAGGCAGACATGGCATTTTGAAGACGTTGCTGAGTAGGGTTAGTCTGGGAAGATATCATGAAGTTATGAAACTGTAAAGAGGGAGAGGAAAAAAATGGTCCTTACAGGAAAAACAAACACCAAAAGCAGCTTGCCTGTACTTCAGCAGCACATCCCATCCCATTCCATTCACTGGTCAAACCCAGTTAAGCTGTCCTTGAAACCCCATGTCATATATGTCTATTAATTAGTTACTTATCAATTCTTTTTATTTGAAATCACCCTGCAAACACCCCGCAGGTTCACACTTATTCAGATAAGCTTTGAAACACAAACGCAGTCTTAGGCAAAACCCAGGAGCACCTTTGAACACCCTCCCCCCATGCATCTGCTGTGTCCAGCTTTCTGGTACTGACGTAAGATTTGCCTCGACACAGTGAGGATTTCAAGGCGTATAAGCCTGAATGAGCTCAAACTCTAACAATATACATTTTAATCCTCCTCCAGGCACATGCTTGGATACTTTTTCTTATCAAATCTAAGCATCTCCCTGGAATGTTTATTTAATGACCTTAGCGTTAGCATCAAGAGATTAATCAGTCAACTGTAAACAACTCCAGACTGTCCCCAAGAGTTTAAATTTTATCAGAGAAACTAACTATAATGAACAATAGAGAATTGTTTGGGCTTTATTCTAAAGGGCTCAGAAAAGAAAAAATTAGAGGGGGGAAAGATCTAATCTCAAATGTAACCAACTATGCTTGTTTTGTCACTTCAGCATCTCATTTACATTATACCTCTGATAGATTGGTATGTCACTCATTATTTCCTGTCATCTCATTCAAATACCAAGATGGCTAATTTACTTTAGAAGAGCTTTTATTTATGACTCTCTCCCACCCTGCTTTAATTTCAGGGGGTGGGACCGGTAATGTTTTTTTTTAATGGGTTTGTTTTAATGGACTACAGGATATTGTTGTAAGGTCACTGACCACACTGACAGGAGAGAAAAGACCATGAATCTGTATTATTTTCAGGTCACTGAGTGACTAGGAGAGAATGGGCTGTGACTGGGAAGTGCCAGCTTTCATTATTCTGCACTGGTCTGTGTGACCTTTCATTTCCACTGTCTTTTCCTACCTCTGCTGTAACAGCCTCCTCTATTTTCAGTTTTTCTCTGTAGTATCCCTTTTCAGCTGTAAACTCCTCATTCCAATGCAGAACACTGTCAGGAGTGGGAAGCAGTTTGTTTGGGGCTGGTTCTGTGGCAGGCCTCTCCCCAGTTAGGTTCCCAAGCCCATCTCTCTAATTGTCATGTATAATTTATCCAGCAGGGCTGTGACAGACTGCAGCTCCAGCCCGTGGCAAACATCCATACGGCTCAGGCTAACCCTGGGTGAACAGCAACAGCTCACACATTTGCCTCCAAGTGCTGTATTCACTAACCCATAAAAGTACAATCTATTTTTCAAATAATATGACACTCAGCTATTGTGAAGTTTGTTTTTTAATATAACGGTTGTGCCCATAAGTGCTCTGCCTAAAATAGAGAATGACCTAGCAGCAGCAACACAAAACACAGTGGTCTGGGATGAGGAGACAGTGATGTGCAAGAGATGATGTCGTGCCTCTGGGCTTACAGAAAATGCCCTACTCCTCCGACTTCTTATCCATCACTACCAGTCGTGCTGAGCAGCTGCTTTTTCTGTCGTACTGCCAGTCTCCAGTCTGCACAGGGCAGGTGTTGCAGAGCATGTAAACTCCAATTTCACTTGATAAACAACTGAGAAAAATTAGGAAAGTTTAGACATGAAAGAATTGAATAAAGGAAAGAAGGATGGCATTTGAAGCAGTATGAGGATCATAGAAAAAGAAATTGGGGAACTGAAAAGAAGGAAAGAAGAATGAATATTGCTTCAAAGTGTTCTTGCAAAAATATTTCAATCTTTACTCTTCATTTATTCAAAGTAGTCTTCCTTCATCTCCAGTACCAATGATTCTTCCTGCTCAAACCAGAGTTATGTCAGAAGACAATGCAATAATATTCCTAACTCCTAATTAATAGAATTCTGATACATTATAAAGGTGGAAGGTATTCAGAACCCCATACATAGCTGACATTTGGGGTAGGGAGAAGGGCATGAAAGCAAATATAAGCAATATCAACAAATAATTGAACACAGATCTTTTGCCTTCTTCCTTGGAAACACTGGAGAGTGTCACAGAAAAGATAATGGATAAGGGGCATCACATGTCCTTGTTTCTTTAGTGTTTGCTTTTTTTTAAAAAAAAAAAAAAAAACAAACTAAAAAAAACAACTCCAAAAATGTGGATTGAGAACTGTTGCCTGAAAAAACCAACATCAAGGCTTCCAAACTGTTCTCAAGCAAGAGACTGTTCTCAGCCCTCAGCACTATTTGTAGTTTATCCACCTTATCATCAATCCATTCAAAGATAAAAGCTGCGTCGCTCTAGGCACCATTTAGCAAGTTCCCGAAAAATCAGAAAACCTGTTCTTACCCTGAAACGTGGTAACTGCTCCTACTAACTTGTGTCTTTGGAGAGTAACAGAGGCATTTAGTGCGTGAAAATGTGGCTTTGTCTAAGGATGAGATGACGTGATAATTATGAGGACAGCTGCGTGCCAAGTATAAATACTCCGGTCTGGCGTGCACAGGGCTTACAGCAGCAGAAGAAAGATCAACAGGCCCAAGGCCTTTGGGCAGCAGGTAAGACAGGGTAGTTATCCAGGGGCTGCGTCAACAGACAATATAAAGGGCTCACATCACAAAATTTTATTGTTGCAAATCATTGATTGCTTCCACACGATGCTATTTACTTTAATTCCATGCGTGCATCACCACATCTGTCATTGGTGAATTGGTTCATGTTTTTAAGATGCTCACATATTACATTATAGTCACTCCATTTCACACTAACAGCAATTCTACATAATTCATCACTGTCACTTCAGGCAGTGTTCTGTAGCTGACTTGACCTGTGAAAAGAAAGGCAATAAAGATGTACAGCAATGGGGCTCTTTGAAATCTAGTGTGTCAAGCCCTGTGGCAACATGCTTTTAGTTCTGAATTTCTTTAGCAAACTCCAGCTCAAGATGATTTCTTCAGTGAAAGGCAGAGGAAAAGGAGAGCTTTCTGTCCCTGTTGCCAATGATTAGAGTCACCAGTCTGCTAGTGGACTAGACGGACAGGTAATTCCTACATGGTGGGCTCCATGGTTTTGAAGCATTTTAGAAATTCTGCACAGCTCAGACACATGACCTTCAGTATCCACCAGGCAGAGTCTGTTTTAAGGGAGGCACACATTTGCCTGAGATAACTGAAACTGGACCAGACTGAGCATCAGACACCCATATGTACACTCAGGGTCTGACAGCCTTCAACACAATCACATTTTCAAGTGCAACTATTGCGTTCTAAAATATTATCATTTCAGCCCAGTCACTGCAGCAGATCAGAGTGCTATACAACAACTCTTCATTTCTATGATTCATTATAAAGTCAGTCAGACTTTGCATGGATCAGTGTAAACCCATGAAAAGAAAACAACAAAAGGAAACTGTAGGCAAGAAAATACTATTGTGTTTCAAACAGCAATATCCACAATAAAGTAAGTTCTCAAGTATGTGAAAGAGATGGCTACAGCACTTGTGCCTATTTCCTTCTTACTTTGCTGTTTTATGAGACTGCTCATTTCTTCCAGATGTAAAAGTATACCTATTTCAAAGCTCAATGCAGCCACAAAAAGATCTCACCAGAATACATTAAAGATGCTTTTTGGTCTCTTGCATGACAGTTGATATTAATATTGAAGAAATGAGGAACCAGTGATGTGGAAAAAGTGCATACAGAGTCTAACATAAACTCACCCACATTTTAGGCAAACCACATTAACCAAAAAAATGCCCATTGAGGCTTTTAGGTTTAAATTCAAGACAGGAGGCAATTACTTTTGTCTTTCACTTTACCTGGCAAGGAAAAAAAACCCTAAAACCTGAGCTTCTGGTGAATCTGGCTAAAACAATCCCAGCAAGCCAAGAGAATGACTTACAGAGAAAATGGAAATAATTCACTATTGGAAGATACAAAGCAAAGCACCAGCTGAAGTCATGTCCTGCTAAGAGATAAACCCTCTGCCCTGGATGTTAGAATGAAAAACTTACAAGTTCAGGCCAGGAAATGAAAAATTGGTCAGGAAAGGCTCAGTTTAGAGAGCCCACTCAGACAGGATTTGCTTTCACAGCCTGACATGCAAAAAGAGGAATCACTGCCTCTTAGAAGGAGACATCTGCCCAGGAACAGCAGTTTGAGAATGTTTCCCTGATACAGGTAAATAATGCCTACTGCCTGGAGTTCAATAGTGTAGCAGGGCAGAATTTGGTAATTTTCACACAAGTTTGGATGACTTAATGACATGTAACAATAACACGTCTTATTACTCTTGCCTTAACTCAAAATTTTTCAGTATTTGGTCAGTTAGAGAATCAGGACTGCAGAAAGAAAAATAAGGTTTCCATGGAAAGAGAAATATTATGATCCCTCACTCCTGTCCATTAGAGAATCCAAAAATCACATTAACTGCCTGGTTCTAACCTTAAAAAGCATCACATTCCCTTGGGTGTTATTCAACACATCCATTCCTCATGCTGGAAAGAGTAAGCAGCTAATTTAGTTCCCATCACAACCGTTCGTTTCCAACACTGCATGCCTGATGAAGACATCACCCAGACTAAGTGAATGGCTAAATAATTGTCCAGTCCTGAATTTCCATCAGTATTAAAAAGGAGGATTGCTTGGAAGAATGAGCAAGTTGCTCTGCAATGTTGTTATTTTCCTCTTAGCTACCTGGCAGAAACGTGTGTGCCTACCAATGGAGATACTGAGCCTCCAAACATGAATTGATACACCTTCCCAGAGCCCTGCAAACCTACCTGTGCCAAAGCCTTGACTCTTTTCTAGGTATAGAAGTCTGACCTGGGAAGAGGGTGTGGAGATAGCTGGGCATAAGATTGAAATCTGTGCAGTCTGTGAGGACAGAGACAGTAAGCACACCTCTAAAATGGAATAAAGGTCTTTGAGGGCTGGGGAGTTCAAAACTGAGTTCTCTGTTGGCTCTGAGTCTTTTTGTGGTCCAAAGACTTCTGTAGCCTAAATCAAAACCTTTCTGAGATGGAGCAGTACCTCACTGAAGAGATTCTGCTCGTCATATCTGATAGAAGATAAAGAAAAAACCCCAAAAAACTATCCCATGGCTGCTTTTCCCATCTCCAAAGTACACATAACTGGAAACAAGGAGGGGGAAAAAAGCACTACAGAGAGTAATATGGAGCAGTGAAGCACCTTTCACAGTGCTTCTACTCTGACTCCTCCTTCTCCATACCCCCTCTTCTAGGACAGCAAACACTGCTGGTTATGAAGCCATGGGTTTAATTTGCAGAAAAAGTCACAGCCCAGGAACCTGATGTTGAATTCACCAGTACAATACAGAAGTCTGGGAGTGCTGAAAGAAAGTCCCTTCCAAACACAAAATGAAAAGGGCCACAGGAACCTGATAAATAAAAACTGAGCATCAACACAGTCCCAAAGTGGTATAATAAAAAAAAAATCAAAAATTCTTCAGTAAAAAGATGAAGAAGATAAAAGTTTTCTTTTCCTCCCCTTTTTTCACCCAAATGAGTTTGTATTCCTTTGCATAAAAATAACTTGATTGGAGAAAAGTGAATTGTGGGCAAAGTTCTCTAATAGCAAAAGTAGTTTGATTCAATTTTATTTCTGATGTTCAAATTCCATTCCTTCCCTGGCCTTCATATCCAGTCACCATGGCAACAAAAGTGCAGAGAAATCCTTTGCCCATTTGATAATCATTTAATCATTTAACAACAAAACAGGTTGGGAATGGAAAAGTGGAGTAATGGGAAACACCAAAAGGAAAATAAACTCTGCTATCCAAAAAAGTCATATTACCCGACAAAAAAACCCTAAAAAAGAAAGAAGGAGCAGAAGTAAAAAGAAATGGCCTACAGGATCTATGTGTCCTCACTGAGAGTAGATTTAAGCTTCTCACTGCTCTCCTTCACACACCATAGTGCCTTTTATTTTCTCCCCATGGGAGACTGCATGCTGTCTGAAATACCCTTCCAGTACCTGAAAAAAAATCCAGAGAAAAATTCAGATCTGTGTTATGAGTTCAGAAGAGGAGCAAAAATGTTCCTAACCAATAGAAGTCACACTCTGGAGTTTGTCTTATTTCCTTCTTTTTGTCAAAAAATGGAGGGCTTGAGTCACGGGTGTATTTCAGTAGGAAACCTCTGAAATGCCAACACAATCCACTGGGAGGATGCCCTGGCAAAGGTCTCGGTCACCTTTAAGCAGCAGGGCTTATGCTCCCCTGATGATGACAGCAGAGCTGCTGAGCAGCTGGTAGCCTGGATCAGATTCCCCCAGAAGAATAACACCAGTACAGGCAATTACCCTTCAGGGTGGAAACTCTCTTTCCCGGCAGGTGGAAGTTTCCTGCAACGTGTCCTTGTCCCTGCCACGTGCGTAAGACAAAGTCCACAGGGACAGTCACCTCTTTGTCCCTGCTAAATCTGTCCATGGGGTAGAGCTGCAGGATGGATGACACATGGAAATGTGGATGTCAAACGAGGTTCTAGGCAACTGGACAGAGACATTGAACTGGCAAAGTGGCCAAACAGCTACAGGAGAAAGCCACAATGTTGGATCTCATTCCCAGCACAAGCCCTTAATATCCACACAGAGGACATGTTGCTCTTAACCAATACCCCAGATAGGAATTAATTTTTTTTTTTTTTTTTAAATTTTAGCATAATTACCCTTCCCCTCCTTTCCCCCCCCCATAAACAACCCCACAAACTAACTCAGCAGACACCCCGTTTATCTGAAAATCAGGTCAGCTCTCTGCCCATCAGCCTAGATACAGACATGGAAGCCAGCAAGGTGATTTACCTTATTCTTTTCCCTCATGCTGAGATGCAAAACCGTATCTGTCCTGACAACATTTCATTAAGCAATTTGTTATCTGTTCAAGTTAACTCAAGGGGAAGGGAAATTATTGTTAAATCTTTGTACTAAAAGTCAACAGTTCCTGTGTCACTGGTGGCGCATTTGATATGCGAAACTGCAAATGATCAAATGTTCTTGATGTACCCTTGGCAAAATGTTGTATCCCAAAGAAGGTGGTGAGAAGAGGGAAGAAATTTGTGTGACAATCTTGGCTACTCATGCTTGCCCTAGAAGAGCAGCTCTGCTCTTCACTGGATATTATTGCAAATACCTTATGAAAAATATCTTCTGAGTACGCCTGTAGCAGAGAAATTTTTACAAGGCACTGAACTGATAAGCCCCAATATTTTAAAAATAATTGCTATTTCTCAGTTAGGGATAATGTATCTTCAGGTTTTTAAATTATTTGTCCCGATGTCTCTGAGGTGACACATCAACATGGCATCTCAGCAATTACCCAAACACGTCTGTTAGGTAGAAAAAGCTACATTATTCCCTCTGCAAAGGAAGGGAATGCACACTACGAATTTGTCCTTCAAAATCAGCATATATGAAGATCACTAGAACTAGGAATGGAGGCTTGAGTCTTGCTTTATTTTGCAGTGTTTTCACCAGAAACATACCCACCTCCCCTTCTTTGTTTAATGGAGGAGAGGTGAGCATTCAACCTCCTCAGATCTTATCCCAAAAGAGATGTCTTTTAATACATGCTTTCTCTTTCAATCAGGGAACTTTGAATGCGGGTAAATGAATATAGATAACTTTGACAATGCATTGCCCAACAAATGGAAACAACAAAGAGGAAAACTCCAGAACTAAGGATCTTTGGATTTATCTCCCACCCTCAAGTAAACAACCTGACAAAACTTTTGTTTTTGCAGCTGCCTCTAGATTTGCCTTGCTTCACACTCACTCTTCTTTTTCTCTGCAACCCAAGGACGTGGCACATCTAAATTCCTGTCACACATATTGAGGTGAGAGCAATGGCAGATACAGATCCATGGGAATTTTCAGCCTGACCTGCAGTTCTTACTCATATTTATGTAACATTGCTGTGCATAAGGGTTCCTAACACTGCATGCTTCAGTACCTATTCCTGACCTGAGGCAGAGAGCTACAGCACAAGCTTAGATAGAGGACCTGTGTTGTACCTAAAATAAAAAATAACCATTCAAGTATCTTTCTTCTACAAGCCCCCACGTTTCACACTTCCAAAACTCATCCAAGAAGTTAAAGTAAAAATTGTCTCAATTGTTCCAAAACCCCAGGATACTGCCACCAGGACATTAATAATCAGATTTATGCCAGTCTGGACCAAAACTTAATTGATAACTTCCCAAGGTAGTCAAGCTACAGTGCAAATTGAGGTTTAAAAATTCCTGTTGAAGCCTGCTGTGCATTTCCCTTAGTGACAGTCAGCCAAAAAATGCTCCAAATAAAACAGCAAGGTGGGAGGGACTGGGCCGAGCACTGACATTTTCATACACCATCGCTGTGTGGCAATTCAGGCTGGGGGCACCAGTGTCAGCAAGAGAACACGTGCACTACGTTGTGATATACAGACATTCCCTGCCTTTCCTTGCACATGTACAGATATTTTTTTAGTCATTCGAACCTCTCCTCTCATTTTTTTCTTAGATGATTGTGTCCTGTGCTCTCAGACATCCTAATTTAAGTCCTCACAAATTCAGGAATTTAACAGTTAGCACATTGAAACATCTTTATTACTGAAAAGGAGCTGGCTGTATTGTAACACAGCTGCTTACCATTTCAGTGGGATAAAACAAAATGATTAAGAGCAAAAGATTCCTGATATTTAACTAGAGATGTATTTAATTAGCTCACTATTGTATTTTTATAGTAGGACAATTGCCTACTAAAATATAATCAGTTATTTCAAGCATATAGTGGAATTCCTATCCATAACTAAAGATTACTTTTCAACATTTAAACCCTGCCTTTATTTGAGATCCCATGGCATGAAAACAATTTTGATGCAGAACACTACCCCCTCAGAAATGCAGCCACTTTTATGAGCCATCCACTCCACAATGGGTTGGACCATGGAACAGGCAGCCAGAGAGACAATATGAAGCGAATGAAAAACCTAATAGTAAATTAAATCATCATTTGCCTTTTGTATAACATCACACTAATTACACATCAAGTTGGTTCACATAGGTGGGGAGAAAAGTTCTAGTATTTATAGCCACATAATTTTTCAGAGGAAATTTTATTTAAAAACAGTTGCAACGAAATTGGCAGTATTTGATCTCTTACTATAGAAAGAAATCCAACACCTGTATATGTTAATATGTCAGAGACATTTAGAAATAAAAGATAAAGGTGAAAAATGCACTTTGTTCTCATTCCTTTTCAGTCAGGCAGGTTTTCAGAGAAAAATTCTCCAGTTTTATGGATCATGGTTGTGACAGATGAAACGTCTGTGCAGAATTTATTTTTCTTGCAGAAATAACATTCTACCAGTTGTGCCAGGAGATGGCAAGTTTTATGGGCTTATTTCAATTGAAAACATCTGCACTAGATAATATATGCCGCTGGGTCACATGTTAAATAACACTATTATATGTGCCTGCATATAACGGCTGTTTTGCATCTTCTTTATAATGGTTTGTAACTAAGCATAATTGTCTTGAATCATTAATCGAAGTTGCTGTAAAGTTAACCCTTAATGCCTTTATACTTCTTAGTTTTTCAGCTAAATAGGGTCTGATTCAGTTACATACTTGAGACGAGCCATTTCCAGCAGTGTAACTCAGGAGTTACCTGCATTATAACTCAAGTTCAAAAGGTACTCTCAAAGCACCTGCTTGCCTCCTAAAATCTCAGATGCCCACAGATTTTTTTTTTTAATATGACAATTTCCAAACGATCCAGTTTTATGTTTCTAAACACATCAGTCCTAAAGGGCTCCTTGCCAAAACTATGTGCACCTTCTTTGAACTAATAATGTCTGGAGGGTTGTCTAAACCAGTTTTGAAAACCAGAGTTGCCAAAGCAGCCTGGACGCTGGATGAAGTCTGCAAAAATTGGTGGAGGATTGAAAGAAGGCAAGCCCACTCCCACCACCATCAGCATCACAACTTGCACATTTCCTTTTAGGCACGTGCTCGAGCACCTTATTGGAGCTTGGGTAACTGTGGCTATCCAACCAGGTTTTTGTAACAACTGGCTTAAAATCTGACATGCCCAAAAATCTCAGTATTTGGTCTTAATTTGAAACTAGTCCATGGTGGAATTCTAATGAAAAATTAGCATCAGCTTTATCACATTAAGACCCCCTAGGTTTGAGTAAATAACAGAGAAGGAAAGCATGAAATAGGAGAGGAGGTTTCATACCACATTTGTCCTCAGACTTCTAAAATTTCACAGTTCTAGTTATTCTAGTTAGAGGGTTGTTCAAAAACAAATCTTTCTGGCTTCCCAATCCTCCCTCACTTATGAACTAAATCTGGAAGTGCTTTTCTAGATAAGAGTTACATCAATATAAGACTGGTGCATTTGGCCCTCTCCCCAAGTATTTATAACATTGAAAACCAACACATTCCATTGCATGATAACAGATAATTGGGCTAGAAAAAAAATGAAAACATCTTAGAAAGAAATGTGCCTCCTATAAACACTTGGCCACAAATTGTGGGAACAGGTTTAAAAAAAACAGGGATGCAGTCTTCTTCAACACACACTGTTAACCAGGAATCTTCTCATCATGATGTATGCACAGCTGGTTTTCTTCTGCTAAGTGAAGGCACCGATGATTCAGTCCACAATGATTTGCTTTCTGGGAAGTCTCTCCCGGAGCTGATAAAGGCTAATGATTGGGAGTTATTTCAGATAGGCCTATGCAGTGTCTCTGCCAGGCTCCAGGGGTAGAGATAATGGACTGTCCTATCCCTCATCAGTCTAGATCGGTCCTGTTCTAACAAGTGCAGGAGGGGAAGGTGCCGAACAATGCAACAAGACATATTATTGTACAAGATGGTCCATTTGAGAACAATTCACATACAGGTTTAGAGTAAGAGGCAGCTTCAGTATTCACTAAATGCATTTTCAGACTGTTCCAATAGCTTCAGTCCAGTTTCCTTGCTTTGATTGGAACTGCAGATTTGAGACATTTTTATGTGTTAGTTGCTTTCAGGATTTAATCTCATTTGTTTAACAGCATTATAACTTCCACTGGCAAGAGTTTAGTCATTTATTTTGACATTTATATGGGCTACAGTTGCATTTGTTTCACTATCCCAATATCTATCACAATGGAATTCAGCAAGATTTTGTCTTAGCAATCTCACTTTGTAATTAGAGGTATTATATCCAATCTTCTCATCAAACTAGCAGAAATACAGTGGTTACATGTAAATAGTTTTATGTGCATTTCCAAGCTAGCAACCTGTGAAGCCCAAATCCAACCTGTGAAGCCCAAATCCAATTTTAACAACTATTTTAACTCAGTAAACTACTTCTAGTAACTTCATGGTATCTATTTCAATTCTCAGTAACAAAAATGGTTTTGTTCAGGACTCACAACGTGGTTCTCCATTTCCTCCCTCCTCCCAAGTCACTGTGTGTTAAATGATATTGCCTTTAAATTCAACATGATACTATAACACAACCTGTCATACAATGGGATGGGAAATACAGGAAAAAAATCATAAATTTATTATCTTTTAGGTTGGGGCTTTGATGCTATTGAGCTCCATCCTAATTCCAAGTTTGGGCAGAACATATAAATAATTCCAGCTTCTTCAGGATAGCCCTCCTTGAAACACACAGACCATCCCCAGAGTCACATCCCCATACTATTTCTAAGCCCTGTGTTGCTGGGATTTTTTGCTTAATGCATTCTTTGTGGTGAAAGAATGTGCACACATTATGTTTTCTTTCTCCTGTTCCCTTTCTTCTTATCAGTTGATTCAATAAGAAATATGAGTGTCCTGTAAACAGGGCAGTAAAACAATGTTTTGTATTAATGCTAGCTGGGAATGAGATTCCCTGTAATATTTGCATGCTCCCTGAGATGAACCAAATATTCAAAGAATTGCAGGCCAGGCCCAGAGACAAGGGCGATTAACCTGATTTAACAAGTATGATTACAGAGAGGGAGAGGTCTCTCTGATAATGGCACAAAGAGGTTCTGTGTGTATTTAACACAGCTGCCATCTAAATTCGAAAATGCCATGGAATAACTAGGGATTAGAAAAAGGTTGATATCTGTCTCTGAGAGGGACAAACAAGCTGTCATAACAAAGCACAAAGTCAGCAAAGATGTTGTCTGAACTATCATGGGCTGGACCATGACAAGGAAAGGACAACGCAATTTATTGGGAATCAAATGCAATTCTACTAACAACATTTTGGCACCGAGTATGGACCTTTTACCACATCACACTGATTTAAGGGGAATAAATTGCACCACCTAATTAAAAAGAAGAGAGATAATACAAAAGGACAGAGGCAGGGTTAAAGCTGACATTGGAGAGCTGTAATTTGCAACAAAAATCTGGAAATCAACATCCTGCTGGCAAGCCATCCACTGAAATGAATGAGGTGACAAATCCATGCATTGTCAAGAGGGCGCCTGTACATCAGCTTGTGTTAGAGTCTACTATTTTATTGAAACAAGTTTCCAGGATTAGGTACAAAGTCAGAGAGTTCAAAAAACTTTCCGCTGGCTCATCAGAACTGAAACTCTTTGCAAGAAAAGGATCCAGTTTCTACAAGGATCCTCACTTCTAAAAGCTGTTTCTTTATTATTATTTTTACTGTTGAGGTATTGTAGTTCAAAAGCACTGCTTTGAAACACTGAAACACTTGGAGACTTGATGTGAAAAGGATACTGTTTTCTGAGTTCCTAGGAAATTAAGACAAAATTCTGCTGACCCAGTCCTTTCCCCTGCATAGGTTAGTAATTTAGAAACATTTTTGAGAACTTCGGGATTACATTCCTGTTCAGAATCGGAACTAGTCTGAAACTTTTTGGGATAGGAAGCCCACTTTTGTTTTGTTTTACTAAGGATCTTCCACTGTTGCCAGAAGGTCTGTTTTCACACACAATTTTTTACCTACACAGTCTGCAAGTGAGTAAACACTGAACATCTCTGTCAGAACTGGTTTTGAAACAGGAACATCTGAACAGAGCTGCTGTTAGCACTTCAGAGCAGTGAAGTTCTTTGGTCCAAATTTAGGGGTTCTTTCTATATACTTTTTTAATAGAAAATGAATCATAAACAGATCGAGGATATAGCCAGGACCTTTAAAAACTCATGAGAAAATGAGAGAAAGCAAAGGGAGAAAATGTTCTTGCTCAGGAGCAGCAAGCTCAGGGCAGCTAGAGTGGATGAGAAGTCAGGTTCAGATAAGGAACAGATTTTGCCCCTCCTACCTCTGTTGAATTTCCTTTCCAATATTTATGTTCAAGCCAAAAAGATCCGTGGAAGGCTTTTCTATAGTAAGCACAAAATCAGTGAACACACGGCTGGAAGGGACCCAAAAAGGTGATCTGGTGAATTCCCCCTCTCCAGGTAGGATTGGCTCCACCTGCATGGTCCTCCTGGCAGCTGCTCCAATGTGCAGCAACTAAACAACCCATTTCCTTCAGTATTTTCCAACTGATGTTTTTCTTCACTTTTCCCTAGATTATCTTCTCCTGATCCAAATCTCTGGTGAACCACCACACGCAGAATAGACTGAATAGTTTAGCTATTGCCTCATCACTCCTGGGGAGGTTGGCACAATTACACCATGTACCTTACAAATACGACCCTTGCTTACGTCTTTAGTATAGTGTTCATTTTTTTTTTTTTTTACCAAAGCATGAAACTGTAATGTCTATTGTGCCATTAACTACAGCCCTTTATTTCTTTTCCCTTGTAGCAGGACAGTGATTACGGGTACAACTGGGAGACAGAATCTGATCCCCCAAAACTTCTATTGACAGTACCTGTGAGAAAAAAAAGTAAAAGGACAGATTAATTTTCAGGTGTCTGGTATAGCAGCAATGTGATCTTCCCTTGAAAAAGAACAAGTTAACGACAAAGTCACTGAGTTGCAGAAAAATGGAAATCCCCAAGACATCCTTTTTTTTTTGTAAGTCACTTTTCAGAGACTAACAGTGAAACAAAAGAATTTATAGGTCTAGTAATTTTGTCCTTGATAGCATAATTGCTATTAGTATTCTGATTCCTACAGGGTCTGATTTTACAGAGGTGCTGAGCTGCAGCAGTATTCATTGATTTCTGGTGGAACTGTAAATGATCAGGACTTTTGAAAAATCCATACCCACTGTGATTCAATCCTTACCAAAAAATACAACCCTTTTTCATATGACTTGAAAGTTATTTATTTCCCACAATTGGTATTTCCAATACAATTCTCCAATAAATAATAAATCACAGAAAGAACATTCTTCAAAACATTTTCAAAACATCTGATATCTAGCAAATGCTTTGCATGTCTAGAAAGTGCCTAGGTATTTTTTAATCTTTTGGAGAGTTGTTTTCCAGTGTCAACAGTCAAAGATTTGTTCTTGGATACAAACTCTCTCTATGTATGTATCTTGGCAGAGCTTGGTAGAAAACAGCATGCAGTCTGAACCTGCTAGAGCACTCAGAGTTTTTAAAAATCAGGGGGTCACATTTCAGGAGGCTGTGCAATGCCCTGAAGCAGACACCATGTGCAACAGGTTTCAACACTAAGACTATTTATGAACTTGCAAGTGGGATTTGGGGTTTTTTAATAGTTTCAACATTTGAAATCAGCTAACAGGAAATAATCCCAACCTCTTCTCTGCTGGGCAGATTACTTCTGAAGTCGCATTATTTCCTGTGTTTTAGAAATTAAAGTTTGGATCTAAACAGCTGCTGCTTTTGTCTTGCATTTGGAGGGATAGGATGAGGCCAGGGAAGTGGCCTTCTGACACAGGAGAATTAAACATGCCTAACTTCTTCACTGGCAAACCTGTCATGGTGCTATTAATGATAAAGGAAGAAAGTAAAGCAGAAATAAAAGCAATAGGCCATCATTTGAATAATGCACATTTGAATGAATAATTCGGCACAAATCAACAGGAGCAAGCAAATATAAACACCAAAGGGGACCTCAGTGGAGACTTAAATCAACACCATCATACAAGCAAGGGTGCATGAAAACAATTATAATAACATATTTACATACTTTACATGCTCCCATTAAATAAAATTTACCATGATAGATGATTTATAAAAATTTGTTTGATCAATAAGCTGAGATTTTGTTTGTGACAAAGTTACCAACTCCTCACAGAAAATGTTCTGAGAACAGATGCACACTCTGTTCACCATTGTGCAAATAAGTCTATTCGACTGAAGCATTTTACCAGATTCAATTTTTTTGGTGGCTTTTTTGTTTTTTCCTTCGAGGGGGAGGTTTTGTTTGTTTTTTACATAATTAAAATATGCTGGTCTTTCCGACAAGTTGCTTAAGCTATGTCATATTTCTCATAGTTCAACATCAATAATGAATAACCTCAAGGCAGTCCTCAAAAACACTCTTAAGGTGTAAGTTATTAATTGAAAACATTAGGACACTACTGACAAATAAAAATGGCATTCACAGAAATCAGGACCAATTCATGAATGATTCAAAAGCAGAAGAAACAGTGGAATTCATAATTAATATTCTTTACTTCAGTAGTTCAACCACAAAAAAAATAACCCTAAATGAATGAAAAGTAGTGACCTGAGTTGCCTACCAAATACCCACAGGACACTATATGATAGTCCACAGCATCTTAGGAAAAATAAGACTAAGAATATGACCAGACATATTGCAAATTGTAACCTTCAAGTGAGTTGATTGATATGCTTTTTCTCCACACTAAATTGTTCTACATTTGCATTCTGTGCGTTGTTTTCTGTTGGAACCTTAAAAGCAGGCTTTTTAAAATAAGGTTTGGAACAGAATTAAAGACTGGATCTTTGGGAATATAAGGAAACACCTTTTGAACAAGAACTAGTTCAAAATGTTCCAAAATGCACCCTATCAGTGATCTTTCCTGAAATTGAAAAAAACCCAAAACATTGGTACTTTAACATTGATTTTAAATTTAAATTAGTCATGATAATTAAGGTAATTTGAAATTAAAAAAAAAAAATCAGAATGCCTTCCTTCACAAAACATTTAAAAATCTGTCACACTGATCAAGTGAAAAGAAAAACAATTTGAAATATTCGAATTTTCTTCAGATTAGAACTGTTCTTACCAAATCCACTTCTAAGAACAACAGAGTAACTACAAATGTCATATGATTTGTGTTGCAGTTGCAAATAGAATTTTTAAATTCTTCTCTATTTTAAATTTAGTTGAAATCACCAGAAAAAGTGGAAGAGGTGGAAAAAAGGGAGATTAATAAAAGAAAAAAAATGAATGTTTTCCTGCAGGAAACAGATATTAAAGATGTCAATTTATTTCTAAACTCACGTTTTCTCTTTCTTGACTAATTCTAATAAGACTTTTCCCTATGCCATCTCTTCCACCATCACCACTATTCTTTGGTGTAATATTATAACACAGTGTGCTGGTTTTGGCTGGGGCGGGGTTAATTTCCTTCCCAGTGGCTGGTACAGGGCTGTGCTTTGGGTTTGTGCTGAACACAGGGCTGATGACACAGAGATGTTTTGGTTGTTGCTGAGCAGGGCTCGCACAGAGCCAAGGCCTTTCCTGCTCTTTGTACTGCCACGCTGGTGAGAGGGCTGGGGGTGAGTGGGAACTGGCAGGAGACACAGCTGGGACAGGTGACCCCTGCTGACCCCAGGGATGTTCCAGACCATGTGGCATCATGCTCCATGTAGAACATGGAGTGAAGAAGGAGAAAGGGAGGGAGGCTTGCAGTGATGGTGTTTGTCTTCCCAACTCTACCTGTGATGGGACTCTGCTCTCCTGGAGATGGCTGAGCCCCTGCTTGCCATGGGAAGCAGGGAATTAATTCCTTGTTTCTCTGTGCTTGTGTGCACAGCTTTTGCTTTCCCTATTAAACTGCCTTTATCTCAACCCATGAGTTATCTCACTTTTACTCTTCCAGTTCTCTCCCCAGTCCCATGGATGGGGAGTGAGCAAGTGGCTGTGTGGAGCTTGGTTGCCACAATACAGTTATCCTACAACTTTTTTCTTCTCTCTCTCTTCATCTTTCCATTATCTACCTGAGTCTCCACACTTCACATTTTTAGTACCAGTCTCTACTTCCTGAAGTGTGTGAAAACCCAACAACACTTAGTGTTCTGTGTTCCCTAAAACCAAATAAACTCTGCCTTAATTTTTGGGGAAACTGCCAAGCCTGCAGGTGCCTACAATATTTTCAAGGAAAACAAATGAAGGCATTTAAAATGAAATTGTTTGAATTTTCAGTTGGAGTAGAAATGGTTAATATTAAAAGCTGAGTGTTCTCTTCCAAGGGAAATACTGAAAGGCAGATGAGACAAGGTATTTCAGAATTTTGGTTCTTACGTGATTTGCTTATGGCAGCTCAGCATTCAAAGATCACCTATTTCTTCTGTTTTATATGTCTTAATATAGAATCAGCATCTCTTCCATCCAGAAAAGTTGTTTGTTAATGAAGAAAATTATAACCATAGTAGACCTAGTATTGTAATGAGTTCCAGTTTTCTATGACAAAGTTTCAAAAATGAATTTGAAAACAGAAACTGGGCAAAATTCAGAGTCAAATCTCTGCAAAGTTTGGATTCATTCTGATGCAGAATAAGAATATTGAACAAACTCCAAGAAATTAAATCATTCAGAAATGTCAAGAGGTCTCATTTTGACACTTTCAGTTAAAACATCTGAATTTCTTAGAAATAAGTGGTTTGGTTACTGAGCTGTATTTCAGCATTATATTTCATCTTCTTATTCTCTCAATCCAGTTTTGCCTTCTGTCTCCAAAGCAGGCTGACAGACAGGCATTAGGACCAAAATAAAGCCATCAACAGCATACATTAGCTAAGGTGAGTCATATGATTCCAAAAAATGCAATAGTGATTATGTGTTTGACCAAAAACTCAGCTTAAAAAGAATGCTAGTTCTATAAAGGTAAAATTTATCTATGGCAAAATGCTATTTTATATTATATTTATTTAATATTGATCTGGAGGAAAATAGTTTAGATCACTGTCAAAACAAAATCAATACTCATATTCAGGTCAACTAACATAAAATATAATAGCAATTTTAATTTTAATTCTCCATCAGAAAAGTATGACACCTAAAAAATGCTCTCCTACTTTTTTCCTGCCTTGGAAATTATACTTCACAGTGGAATATCATTGAAATATTCCCAACTACCTCTAGCCAAAATCCATGTTCAGGTACTTTAATATGTTTCTTGATTTTTACAGTGGCAGAATTCTCTGTGCTTCCACCAGAATACATTCATTCATAGTATTGGTAGAAGGGACATTAATGTTCATTAGCCTGATGTCCTGTATAGCCCAGCTGACAGAGGTTCCCTGAATTATGTTAGATCTGGGTTAAAAAATAAATTGCAGGGATGAAAAATTCACCACACATTTCGGTGAGAGTAAGTTCTTCTAAAGGTTAAATGACCTCACTGCTAAATATTTGTACCTGATTTCTAGTCTAAATACATCCCATTTCTAGACATCAGCTCTCCTTATGCATTCATGTGCAAAGCTGATGAGCTCTTTATTATGACATTGCAGTTCCCCATGTAGTTAGTTACAAACTGTGATTAAGTCCCCCTGTAGCCCTGTCTTTGTTAGGATAAACAGATTGTGCCCACTGGAGTCTGACCATAACGCATGTTTTTGAGTGCTTTAGTCATTCTTGTGGCTACCCTTTGATGAGAGCATACTGCTGTTAGCAGACTGAACGCACCGGGCCCATAATTTGGTCACAGTTTTGAACACAAGGCCTGCTACAGTGCCCCTGGAGCTTAATAGAAAACTTCCACTCGGATGCAAGCAGTTTCGATCAGCAGCGCACACTCCGTGCTCTTTTGGGGAGCAGAGTGCCAGCCAGGATCCTGCCTGCTCACCTGCCTGCTTTCCACCTCCTTTCTCTCCCCCTCCCACCTAAGAGGTTCGCTGCATCCATTTAGGCAGCTCGAATCCCACTGAGACTTTGTCCTTAACAGCATTTCCATTAAGTCAAAATAAAAGCAATACAGAATGTATAAACTAAGTCATCTCCAACGTGCAGTTTTTGAATGCTCTTTTTACTGCTGTGACTTAAATGGAAGGATTTGAAATTCAGAACTGAGAATCTCTCTCCCCCCATATTCCTTTATGGGGGAATCATTGGGTGTTCATTGTCTAAATGCTTTTGGCAGTCAAACATTCAGCATTACTTTGCTGGTAGAACAGAAGTATTCAATGGTTATTTAAAGATCTTTAACATGGCTATGCAGTTCCTGAGACAGACAACAAAAGATTCAGTGAAAAAAAAGTCTTATGCTTTTGGCACAAACATTTAATCTCAAAGTAAGTTTTGCAGTTTCAGTGGCTGGTTCCTTTAAATACAGGCAAATTTCATTAATGTAATTTGCATTCAAGGCACTGTCAGCTGTATTGCTGTTTTCTTTCTGGATTTCACAGTGCCTTCTCTAAAACAGACTTCAAAGAAATGGAATTATTAGCCTGCTTGTGTCTGACAAGGACTCATTTGTTACCAGTCAGGAGACACTCTCACTGGCCAAATGGTAACAGCCAAAGACAGACTGTCAATTCTCATGTCAGAGAACAACCCTGGATAGAGAGGAAGATTTCAGACACTTTTTGGTTGGTGGGACAGCCAAACAAGTAAAATTATATAAAGTTTCTCACCAAATATGCCATTTTAACCTAAATCTGGATGTCTCCTCATCACAGGGACAGAAAATACAGTAATTTCTCTTCCAAGTTTTGAGATTTTTTTCTTTGAAGAAACATTGCTGCAGTTTTCACACCGAGCATCATGAGACATACATGTGCTGACCTGCCTAGAGTCAACAAAACAGCTGAGCAATCTGATTCCCTTGGGCCCTGCTCCCTCTAGGAAGCTTTGCACAATTCCGTGTCTTTCCCACAAGTCACAGATTTTCCATCAGCATTTTTTTTCTGCTGGTTGCTGAAACATGCTTTTTGAAGTAAAATGAGTCTTTGACTCCTGTTCTGCTGTCTGGAAGCTCTGCAGTAGCTGAGCTGTTCATCATGAAGCAATATGAGGTAACTTCACCCGTATTTGTAGCCCAGTATGTTAACATGAGCCGTTCATCTCTTAAGGGCTAAGTGTAACTGCCAGTCAAACACTTAATTGAGTCTAATGATCTCACAGGCATTAAGAGATTTCATTAAGTCAACCCTGAGGGTTTTTATTTTACATTCATTTCTCAATGTATCAAAATAAAAATTGCTTTTCCATAAAGCAATACATTCTCACCACTTCTTGTTTGGATATCCTTATTGATTGCGCTTTTACTTCAAATACACAGCACCCTCCAATCTCTTTGAAGTACTCTTTGTGGCCAGGTTACCTTGGCAATAGAGCTATGTGGAAAAAGGAAGTATTCTCTCTCAGAGAATTTTCATATTTT
The DNA here is from genome assembly GCA_013397975.1 of Machaerirhynchus nigripectus. Classification (NCBI taxonomy): domain Eukaryota; kingdom Metazoa; phylum Chordata; class Aves; order Passeriformes; family Dicruridae; genus Machaerirhynchus; species Machaerirhynchus nigripectus. The sequence goes on from VZRQ01000740.1 coordinate 790,312, forward strand.
GAAATCTGTTTGCCTTCAGAAGCAAGCCCCATCTGCAAAAAGAAACAGAGCCCTGACTTTCTATCAGTAAGTGAAATAACCTATTGGTTTTTCGACAGCCCTGAGATTGCCAATGAAATGGCAATTAGGTGGGGGTTTTTTGGCAGCCTGCTGAGGAGGAGAGAGAGAAACTGGCAAGAAAATACTCTTTGCTGCAACAAAACCTTATCTGTGATAAATTTTAGCTTCAGAAAGTGAGACAATTCTGACACAAGTTGTTTCGTCATGATTTTGCCAGCTAGCTCCACTTGGCAACTCATCAAGTTGAAAGGACACTTAATGAATACTTTGATGGTTTTAATTTTCTCTGTAGCATTTTATATTTTAGTCAGCATCTTTACTTGTCATACTCTACAACAAATGGCACAAATATAAAACCATATCTGGAAGAATCACATTAATATTAAGAACTACTATGCACTATGTATAGCAGGAATGAAGAACCCAGACCATGACATTCCTTTTTAAGTTTAAAAACCTCCCCAGACTTAATGCTTAGCTTAAGCATTTGTAAAAACTAAGGTTATTTTGTGAAATTGCAGAACTGATACTTGTTCTTTCATAAAAATTTAAAATATAGCCATTTGGCTAAAAACTATAATTCAAAATTCTACTTGCATTCAACATTCTAAGTGTGCTGGCTTAGCCTGTGAAAATTTTAGAACATCCTCCCCAGTTCTGTTCTACCTCTGTTGCATGGTGTAGACAGAGCATGCTGCCATAAATTGATTTAACTGGGTTATTCAGGGCAGTGCTCCACCTATCCAGTCAGAGGCAGCTACTCAGTCAAGACATTGTCTTGCACAAGAAGATTTGTCCTATACAGTCGATAGAAGAGGCTTTCCTAATAAAGCAAGAAAGGCCCAATTTGTGTTATATTTATGCATATCTACATGTAAAATCAGGATCAATAAATTCTATTAAATTCCCTGGTACAAAAAGAAAGAAAAAAAAAATCAAAACCTCGTTAAAATCTTCCTGTCTGGGAGGACAGGGGACAGAGAAGGATCTGCACTTAGCTGTAGGGCCCCCAACATAAGAAGGACATGAACCTGTGGGGTTGAGTCTGCAGGAGGTCACAAAGATGATCAGAGGGCTGCAGCACCTCTCCGGTGAAGACAGGCTGGGCGAGTTGGGGTTCCTCAGCCTAGAGAAGAGAAGTCTCCAGAGAGACCTTAAGGGCCCTACAAGAGAGATGGAGAGGGACTTTTTACAAGGACATGGAGCTATAGGACAAGAGGAAATGGCTTCAAACTGAAAGAGGGTAGGTTTAGATTGGATATTAAGAAGAAATTCTTTATTGTGAGGGTGGTGAGTGTCCCTGCCCTCAGTGAGGGGCGTTGGAATTAGATGATCTTTAAAGTCCCTTCCAACCCAAAGCATTCTAGGATCTATGATCTATAGTCAATTCAGGTGAAAATGCCTTTAAACATGCTTATACATGAGGATCCAGCTGTCAAATAAGTATCCTACCTAAAACCTTCCTTCTCACACTTTAGCCTGGGTGGCCAAAACACAAATTCAAGTTTTTCAGTCAAATGCTGAAACTCAGCAGGAGGCGCAGACATTGATTTACACCTATAAACTTGATGTAAATTGCTTAAACCTAGCTTATACAAAACCGAATTGAACCCACCTGATGGCTTTTCTTCAGCCAGCTGGATTTTTTTCCGTAAAAGCTGTTCTGCTAAATCATTCCAGAGAATTTGAAGGATCTGAGATGATTCTAATGAGTCCAAACAGTCTAGAGTGGCAACCATGGCTTTGATACCAACTTCCTAATGCTCAGCTTGTTTTGAGAAATATCTGCAGCTCTGCTCCAGAGATGCAAGTCAAGATGGAACATTGTGGAAGTCACAATATTCTTTTGTGTGTGCAACTACAGAGTAGTTACTTCAGCAATCATCAGCACAAGTTAGCCTTACCTTATGACATGGACTCATGGCAAGTACACAGACAACAAATTTATTTGAAACATCAGTAAACAGAATGAATACATTTAAAATGAGAATTTATTTCTCATTTAACATTCAAAGGAAGAAAAATTAATCTACTGAAGGAGAGAGAAACAAAAGTAATGGAGTATGTCATAGCGTGTGGAAAAAATCTTGCTGGGTACCTAATCCAGGAAGAAAATTTTGTATCTCAGCTGAGTCAGGGTTTATATAGAACAGTCAAACATTGAGGACTAGAAAAAAATATGAGAAAACACCCTCTTGTTAATGTTGCAGAACAGATGTATGTGCACTATTCCAAACAGTAAGGAGTGACACCAAAAAGTAAATCAATCACAATATGTTCTTAATTTAATTTTCTTGGTAGTCAAGACATACAAACACAGATAGCATGAAGATGAATGCCAGCTAAGAATGAGAGCTTCAGATCTGTGCTACTGCTTAGATGAGTATCACTGCTTACAGAAACTCCTGAGGAAAAAAGGATGGCTAAACTAAAGATATTCTTCTCCTTTAAAAGCTCACTGGGTTTAGATTGATGGGATTTTTGTAGCTGGGTAAACAGTTTCTCACAGTCTAGTGAATTAAGCCAGTTTGGAATAAGGGCAAAAATCAGCATTCTGCTGATTTCTCTTTTTGGCTTTGAAGTTACTTCCTGTGGTCAAGAAGTATACATGTGACATCACCATATTGGGGCGTAAGGAAATGTTTAAGTTGCATAGCAACATGAAACCTTCAGCTCACTTGTCCAAAGTCATGTAGAAAATCTGAGATAGAACTGAGAAATAAGGCCAAGTATCTTAATCCTAATTTACTCACTAATATATCTTGCCATCTGAAAATTCTACAAGCAGTATTAGTTATCCAGTTAAATACTTTTTTCTCACCCAGAAGTGACTCTGTATGCATTTTGGTTCCAAATATATTGTTACCAACATCAGTTTTGTTATTAAGATGATGAACTGCCTTTGCTCTTTTGTGAAAATGAGATGAAACTGGTACATTCCCATTATAATCTAGAATCTAATAGAACCACATAAACTAAGGCTTGTTAAATCCTATCATTTGAATATATATCTGATGAAATAATTAATGAAATAAATAATTATGTAATTAAACCAGAGACATACATAATATAACAATGTCTGAATAAAGTCTCAAACATTTTATCATTATGCAAGTAAAGGGCTTGATATTATTGCTACCTGCTCAGTCAGCACACCTTCCTAACTCATTGTGTTTTCCAAGTAATCAAATACCTCACACAAGATACTGTTCTAGAAAACTCATATAAACTGCTTATAAACAGTGCCCAAGCATGATGTGTAGGCCAGCTAGAAACCTCGTGTAGCTGGACTATATGAGCAACTCACAGCCTGTAATGTATTCATCAGTGAATCATTGTCCCCATTTTAAAGCCAGGAAACTAAAGCCACAGACAACATGAAGAAAACCCTTACAGCAGCTTGTTTCAGAGTATCCACTGCAGCCATCCAGGCTGGTTTTGTGTCCTTACTTGCTATCTTTACAGCTGGTGTAGGAAACTGGAGACTTCTCCTGAGCAGTAGCATTGCAAAAGTACTGCAGAAAGTCTGAAGCAGAGGAAGACAGTGAATCCAAGTTCTTAAAGAACTAAACTGATGCTCTGCTTATGCCAGATGCAAGCTGTCATCCAGGATGAATGTTTACCTACAGATGCAGTTAGCATCTGGTTGTACATATGTGTCAGAAGACCAGAAATAGAAATTAAAATAGGTAGAAAAAAGCACAGTTGCATTTGTGACATAACTTAAATCACATGTAATGCTCAAGGGCCTACCTTCCCCACTTTTTCCTTCTCCCTCTACTTGCAAATCCCCTTCTGTAGTCATACAAACAAGAAATGGGACTAGATCCAAGATGTTGTCATTCCTAGGGAAAGTTTATCATCATTAGGCTGAGGAGTTAATGATGCTGATTCTCCCATTAGCCCACTAAAGTTACAGTTATATCAAACTGTGTATACTAAATAGCTTCACAAAGAAAGTTCGAGGGCCCCTTCATTTCACAACACATATGTAGGCAGAGTTAGGCTGTTGTCCTTCTAGGAATGAAATATGTTCTTGACCACTGGACCAGGAAACAAGGGAACAATACAGGCATGGAGCCATAGAGCTATCGGATAACTGAAGAAATTGCAGAGGATGAGGACAGTACTTTCTCATCTTTGGAAGAAAGGTCAAACCTTCCTCAGATTTAGCCCAGCACTTGTTATGCCCGTGAAAGGATTTTATGCAGTCATGATCTTGCCTGTGGATTTACCTCTTTATAACAGCTCGAATGTGGCCAATTTCTGCCAAATTTGACAAGGTAACAGTGCTTTCAAAGGTATTGAGTTCCTACAGGTACCATGCAGACGAGCAACAGAGCTGCAGCACATTTGCCCATCTCGCCGAGGGAGGAGCAGCAGGTTGAGCTCTCACTTGTGGGATACCCATACAGAGAGAGAGAGGCTACTAAAGACCCTGCTGTGAGAGGAGTCACAAAGCCTGGGGAAGCCAGCTGCCAGCACTGAGCCTTCTGAAACTCTTTCATAAAAAGTCCTTTGTGCTCAGCTCTCACCTGGGTCCCAGAGCTGGGATCTCCAGGTAGAGGCAGGGAGCTGCTGGCTCACAGTGGCAAGGCCCTGCAGTCCCAAAGAAGAGAGGGGTTTGACACACTGCTCTTCAGGAACAGTGTTCTGTTATGCTTGCTTTAGGGGCAGGTGGCAAGACAGTAAAGGTAGAAGGAAAAAGGGAAACAGATAAGCAAATTAGCTCCAGAAAAATAGTCATGTAATCCCCACTGGACAGACTATCATAATATGTCATTAAAAACCACTGGGAGGTTTAAGGGAATTAATTAGTTTAGAGTTTCCATAAATATATTCTTGAGTGGCAGGTGTTCTGGCATCCATATGCAAAGCTGACTGCCCAAATACAATTGCAAAACCACCCGCCAGGAAAAAAATCATGTTTATCTGCTGAGAAAATAGATATGTTGCACCAATCTGTTCTCCTCAGAGTAGCATGCATGGCAAACCTCTTAACTCTGTCATGTCCATGTAATTACAGAGTGAAATGTGGAAATAGGAAGAGCTAGTACCCCTGCACAGAGCCTGAGAATGCAGGTTTTTTTTCCCCTGACACTCTTGGTATTGATTTTTTCTATCTAAAAAAAGCAATAAATAATTTACTTGCTTATCGTAAGACGCTGAAGAACAGATTTCACCCTCTCAGTTACTTCAGTTTTTCACTGATGTGAGTGTGAAGTGATTCAGCTGTCTTCTCATATATTTGCCAGTCCTTCTCCTGAGTGAAGTCTACAGTTCTCTATACTTGTATATTCTTTTGACTTGGACTCATTATTTCAAATTTAAATTAGGCTACAGTTCAAAATTCTAGTCTTTAACATTTAGGCCTGCAAATACCACCAATTAATTTGCAATTCAAAAGCCTGAATTCCCTTGTACTGAGAGATGTAATGTTTACTTGATTCCAGAACCACAGAATGAGGCTGGACCAGCTCTTTGAGATCATCCTGTCCAGATACCCCTGCTGATACCCCTGCTCATACAGCATCGGTCAGAGCTGGTTGCTCAGCGATTTTGAACATCTCCAAGGAGGGAGGCTCCAGAACTTCTCTGGGCACCAGTTCCACTGTTCAGTGAAAATGTTTATTTTTCCAAATATTTATCCACTTGGAGTAAGAAAACAAGTGTTCTTTTGCTATAAGAATATTAATTATCAGCAACAAGAACTATAAACTAGTTGCTATGAGCTGTGTCTAAGTTCTGCTCGGTTGGATAGCTGAAATCACAGAGTGACTGCACTGCTTTCCACCTTGCAAATAATTTGTTAATAATCCAGTAACAAATTTTGGGAAGGACAAGGGTGATACCTGTGCACACACATTACAGAAGATGTAGCAAGAACTTTCCAACCATCTGACCAAGAGGTGAACTGCAGAAAGTACCAAATGTTTCTGGAGTGGTGATCTTCACCATAGTCAGCAGCTTTCAGTTTTTATCACTTGTCTTAATCACTCTTGCAACACTCTCTGCTGCCATCTTGATTTTTTGTATGTAGTTGAATATATATAGTGGGCAGTGCAGGGAACCTGGACTAGTAGTGAATGGCAGTAATGCTCGTAATCAACAACACCTATTGTTTCTGTTTAAAGAGAAACTAATCTCCCATGCAAAGTAAGACAAGATATGAATGCACTGGGGTGTCATCCTCCCTGGCTTCACGTGGTTTGGATTTCGTAGCTTCCCCCAGGGCAGGGCTGCAAGGTAAGATGCACCACCACCTGAGTCACAGGAATCCAACCCTGGGCCCACGTGTTTTGGTAAACATAAATCCAGCCAGCTCTGCGTGAAAGATCTCTCTGTGACACCCCTATGAGAGCTTCTTGCTTATTTGCAGAGCAAAGGAACCCAGCTCTGACAAATATTACCCATGTAGTAGACTGTCTCAACATGCTGCTCTCTCTGCATCATGCTACTTTCTTTCCATCCAGCTCCCAGAGGAAACACCCTGCGAGGAGACACTGTGCATTACAGGGCCTCCTTCACAACATGTGAAACCCATTTCTCTGGTGACGGCTGATGTGACCTTTTCTGGGGGTTGAAGGAAATCATAGATAATTAAGATTAAGCAAGGCTGAGGTAATATCAATTTATCACCCTAGAGAAATCAAAATGCGTATTTAATGAAAGAGTATTTGCCTTGATGCTGAGATCATAGAAAAACAGACCTTGGAAATCTGTGGAAATGTGTCTCTAACTCTCGTTGGCCTGTACCTGTAAATTTTGTAGCTAAGAGGCAGCCTTGTCCAGTTTCATCACTTCCCTTGCCATTAATACAGGTCCTGCAGTGCCTACAGAATTTATTTATAATTAAAATAACAAAAATACATATCTATGGCTCCAGGCTTCTATAGCACCTTTGAAGACTGTTCTGCTTTGGGCTCCTCTCTACAAGAAAAAGAAATGGAAGTGCTGGAGTGTGTCCGGAGAAGGGCAATGGAGCTGGTGAAAGGTCTGGAGCACAAGCCTTGTGAGGAGCAGTTGAGGGAGCTGGGGGGGTTAAGTCTGAAGGAGAAAAAAAGGCTCAGGGAGACCTTATCACTCTCTACAACTACCTGAAAGGAGGTGGTAGCCTGCTGAGGGTTGGTCTCTTCTCCCAGGTAACAAGCGACAGGACAAGAAGAAACAGCCTCAGGTTGTGCCAGGGCATGTTTAGATTTGATATTAGTAAAGCTTTCTTCAGCAGAAGAGATGTCAGGCACTGGAACAGGCTGCTGGGGAAGCATTTGTGCCACCATTCCTGGAAGTCTCTAAAAGCTGTGTCCATATGGCACAAGGGGACAGGGTGTAGTGGGGGGCTTGGCAGTGGTATGTTTACAGTTGGAATGAATTATCTTAAGGGCCTTTTCTAACCTAAAGAATTCCATGATTCTATGAATTTATACAATAAAACAAAATCCAGCACCATTCATCTAATAATTTCTGTGGGAATGCAACAAAATAGAGATGCTACTTCCTGTTCCATGATTCCTGTGAAAAGTTTGTTCTCATCTTTCTCCAAATATTCTTCAAATAGCTGGCTTCTAAGTCAGCCTGAGAATTCACCACAGAAAGGCAACTTTTCATCCCAGGACAGGCAGCAATTTCAGTTTGCTCTTGCACAATGAGAAAGCTCTAGTTTAAGGATTACAGCTTCTACAGCATGGCCCAGAGGAGAAATTTTCCTACGTATCAAGTCTAATTTCAGAGCCAGCAACTTCAATCTCAGCTCAAAGTGCCCACAGTTTCCAGAGCACTGGGATCATGTTTACCCAAGCAAAATATTTCCCATAATCAGTAGCTTCATTCCTTAATAGCTGTGATTTCCAAATGGTCTAAAGTTACAGCCCTTTTGTGAAGGACAGTGCAAATATTTAATATTAAAATGACAGAAGCAGAGGTAAGTGCACTAAGGGCCAAATTCAAAAGGAAAGGTTGCAGTCTTCTAGGCAGCTGATGGTGGTAGGGTGGCAGGAACAACAGGAGGATAGAAATGGCAGTATGTACTGCTTCCACTGCAGAAACACTGCAAACTATTTCCACTGAGTACAAGCAATTGGTGGAAAATCACTACTCTTTTAAATAGATATTAGGTGAAAGGGTTGGAGGACAATGTCCCTCTCCTTTTTCTTGAAGGAAGATTAACCTTTGCAAGGCCACTTTAACCAAATATTATGCAAAGTCCTAAGCAAAATAAGCACTCTCATTTCCATCAGAATCTAGGCAATTTTTCATTCTCATGACTTTCCCTACTGCCCTTGAGGAAATGCATTCAGAAGTCCCAAGGTAGCTTTTAAAATCCATTGCCCAGGAATTTAAAGTTGCAAAATACAGGTTTTTACAGCATTCAAAAAGCCCAGACTCTCCTGAATACTTAACTGTAAAGATTCCACCCAAGTATGCTCAGATGGGACAAAAATGGCATTTGAAGTCCCTTTATCTTGCCAGAACACAAGCTAGACTGACAGTCGGTTTCTACAGTATTATTAATTTATATTTATTAGCACAGAGTTCAAAAACATTAATATTTTATAGCACAGAAGAAGAAATATCCCTTCTCATTATGCGTTGACCACACCGATGCTGTCATGGTTATTACTGCAAATTTAAGAAAAACAACAACAACAAAAAACTTCAGCCCTGTAACCATGTTTTTCTGAGGTTGTAGATTATTCTCTCTGTTGCCAATAACATGACAGGGCCTTTGAGAATAGACTCAGGAAAGTTGCTTATAGACAATTTCTACACATCTTTTCACTTCCCTCTCACATTCCCTTTTAGGTAGAAAACAGAGGCAGGGGTAAAAGGATTCAAGTGGTTTCTTTCTGTCCTCAGGGTATATCCTTTCTTTACCATTCCCCTCTTTCTTACTTTACATCTCTTTCCAGCTCTTACAGTGCACCATTAAGTGTCTGTGGCAGGTAACTTCCTCAACAGAAGTCCTTCTGTTTGGGATAGAGACTTTCCCAGAATCACAGGCACACCAAATACAGAGGAAACCTTCTTTGATTGACTGCAAGTCTCATGGCAAAAAATACATGATAGCTGCTGAAGGACAAAGCAACCTGAATGTGTAGGAGAGATAAAAGCCAGTATGTCCCTTCTGATATTTTTTTCCCTACTTATTCTTCTACTGTTTCTCACTTGACATCAGCCATCACATCTGCGATAAAGTAATGAAGGCTTATTCCTTTTCTGGATAGTGATCTTAGGCTGTCTTAGACAAATAAATGTGGGGAAAAAAGACATATAATTTTTACATTTATAGGAGGATTAAATTTATTCTCTGCATGTAGTAATTAGTGGTGCAAATGGTCAGTAAGCAATACTTCCATACCTTAATAAAATGAAATCTTTGGTTAATTAGGAGATTAAAACACATAATGAATATGTGAACTCTGCCAACTGCTCTAATAGAGGCCGTCAGCTCATTTATATTGTTAATTGAACAATTAGTATTGCTGAATTGTAAACCCACAGGAGAGAGGAGTGGAGAACATGTTCCTGAGACACTGCATTACTCTGCTGGCACCAAATATCTGTGACCACAGGAGATTCAGCTGCCCACTGGACTCTTTCAACAACACTGGTGGATTTCAGCTGCTGGGGAGAGAAATTTAAGTGCATAAGTATTTGCATTTTGGTAAGACTGATTATAGTGCACTTCTCCAGCAATCTCCCAGCACATGAATACTGACAGGTAAGCAAACATAGGGAAAAAAGATAGAATGGTCAAGAGGAATAATGTGCCATGTCCAGAACTGCTAGGCATCAAAGCCATCCCCATCCATGCCTTCTTTTCAGCTGGCAAAAAATAACACTGTTCCTGAGGCTACTCCAATCTTTGTGCATTTATATATACATCTATACACATGTATTATATATATATATGTATGCCTATGACTATTTAGTGTACAGATTTTAAGCAGCTTGCTGAAATGCAGTACTTCTGAACTTGCTGCTTACTGCAGAAAGAAAAATAATAAAAATGCGTAAAGAAGAAGCAGCAGATTTAGAACAGCTGCTGACTGATGGCACACAAGAGGGACTCTGCAGGGGAGAAGTTTCCACTGGGTTTCTATCAGCCTAGAATAATGCATGTGTTGGACTGAAGAGATTCAACTATAAATAGGATCAGTCTTTCTTCTGCATTGATCAGCAGACATAGGCATAACCAAGGAATTTAAGGTGGATGATGCATCCAGCAACAACAGAAAGAGAATGGTTTTTTGTCTAAATTATTAGAGTGGAGATATTGCTCAGGAACAAGTAACTCATGGAAAAAATTATCGCTGAAATGTTAAGACCAGTACCTGCATTGAACTTTTAATCTCTCACCCACAGTTCATGTTGGGCACAAAGATTAAAGTCACCCAGGAGCTAATTGAACTAGTTTTTTGCTCCATTCTTGGTACACACCAGGTCATGCACCAGGAATGCCAGCATGATCTGAAAAATAGTATATTGTTTTGATGCTCTGTCAATAAAGCATCACCACACGGATGGAGAACCTTGAATGGAGACATGTTTCCTTCTTAATAAGAAGGCAAAAAAAGAAGGAAGGGGGAGAGGGAGCGACACAGTCTCTCTTGTTTTGTGACATGGACCTTGGGACTAGCTGTTCAGTGCTTCAGTTTCAGTGCCTTAGCAAAGCCACCACTGAGAGTCTTCACCTGAGCCAAAAAGTGAGTTATTTATGTCCTCTTCAGAGGATGGTGTCTGGTAACATTAGATAAGTCTGCAGTCTCTGTTTCGCTGCACAACTGCATCCATGTTGAGAATCCAGTGTTGCCTGAGCATCGTTTTCCTGAAAAGCATAAGAATATTTTATTTTCAGCGCTGTGTGTTTCTCATGTTACACCTATTGCCATGAGGAAACATGGCAGCAGCTTAACAGAACACAATTATAGATGAGTTCAGCAAATTAAAATTATACTGGGTCAAATTGGGGCTCTGTTACACCTACGAAACAACACAGTAGTTATTCTGGACTGAGACAAATTTAAACAAGGGGGTCTTCAAACCACTGCAAGAAAAGGTGCAAAACAAACTGTAAGCAAGTGGAACACAATTATCCATGTTATAAATTGCTCTGTCTGCCTCTTTTTTAAAGCATTGATAATGTTTTAATATATCTGTCTCTGGGAGACCTCACATCAAACTTCTTAAGTACCTTACACAGGTAACTGAAGGCTAACTGGGACTTGTTCAGAAATAATTGCTAGGCTTTAGCATAAAAAAATACTGAATGATTTCTCAGTGGCAGGGTCTGTGAAATCCAGAGTTGTTAACCATTTGGCACACCATGATTAAGTTCAGGGAAGCCAATCCCAAACAGAATTATTTATCCATGGAGAATACACATCATTGCCACAGGATATTGTGCGTTCTAAAAAAAGTTCTCATGGTTTCAAAACAGCAGCCAGACAAATTCATGGAACAAAAATCCAACAAGTGCTAGTCAATACTGAAGTAAATGCCTCTGCCCAGTAAATACCTCTGCCTGGCCTAGAAGTAGCTGTTAAGTGTGAATGTATACCAGGGAGTTACTGCAACAGGTTTGTGCCAGTTTTCAGTTCATTCCTAGATATCCAGTTAATGGCTGACAGTGACAGGATCCTGGGCTGGCTCACACAGACACTCTTCTGTCCTTCCAGGAGAATTCCGCACGTACTGTTACCAGACATAGAACATGTACTGTGTACAACTGACACAAGCTCTGCAAAACCTTGTAAAACCAGGCACCATTACTGAAAATACCCTAATCACTGAATCGATATTCACCTCTACGGTAGTTAAATTTGTCACTGTATTTTAAGGGAAAAAAATTTGCAAGTCTAGAGCAGCCAGTGCTGATTACCATATTTTTAATGATGCACACCATATTACTACACTTGTTATTACCTTGCTGCAGCTAACTGAAGCCAAACTTTGGAAAAAATTCAAAATATTTATTTCTTTTAATGTCTCCTGTAGTGTATTGAAAAACTCTAAAGCAGTATAAGATTTAAAACCAATGTCTTAACACAGAGAGAGATAGATACTGCACTGAAACTTCAAACTTTTCCCTCCCAACCTCCGACAATGGGGGGTTCAAAACAATCATAGTTTTGCTTCACTGATATCTTTAGTGTCAGCACACACTGAAAATTTTACATGTCATGTGAATAGTTCCATTATTCTCTTGTGAAAGAAGACCTAAACCCTAATCTCAAAGTAAACCCATCATGCATGTCTTTACTCATGCACACAGCTCTGATGTATTTGTGAGAATTATCTGCATTAGTACTAGTCAGTATGGATTTAACTGTTGAGACAATCAGTGATTAAATCTACAATTACACAAAGGTTGCACTCAGTGTGTTACTCTTCCCCATACTGAGCAAATACTAGGAAAAAAATTACATGCACTAAAAAGTTAAAGAGTTCTTGGAACACAGAAAAAAATGTAAAGTATACCAGTCTTTTAGCTAGTCCTTTAAAAAAAGATCAATCTTTATGACTTCTGAAAATTGATATGTATTAGTTATGAGTCTTATGTCATTTCTTCAATTGTTTTTTGTAAAATTTGCCAAGTTGTTTTTTTATTTTTTTTTTTAATAACTGAAGCTGTGTATTTTATGTTAAAATTAGAAACTCTTCCTTTGTGGCCTTTTCAACTTAATTATACATCACAATTATTTCTGATTTTAGAGCTATCACAGACTTAACCTCCAACATCTCTTTATTACTAGCTAGCTCTTTACTATCTAGCATAATAATGAAAATTCTAGACAAAGAAACAGCAAAGGCATCACCAAAGTTTCCAGCTCAAAAACATTAAAGTAGCTCTTTTCTTTTTAAAATTCACTGCTAGATTTGGCAGTATGTATGGGCTTTATTTGAAGATTGGGCTTTCAGCATTGCAATGCCTTTTGAGTAAGAGCTGGACCCAATCAGACACCCTTAGCTGCACCTAAACCTGGTATTACCTTCATTTATGTAAGCATGGAATAAATCCAGTTAAGTTAAAGTGGTTTATATAAAGTGGCTATAGAGCATAAAGGCATGGTAAGATTAGGGCAATTCCTCCTCAGCCCTGTCCACCTGTGTTTTACCTTTTAAGACTGACTTCACCATTTCCCCACTGTATGGCAGCCCTCCATGTGCTTAACAACCATGCTGGTGCTTCTTGCTGGTGTTTGGCTCACACATTTTCTCCATGAGAACCATGGCTAGACCTGGGAGACAAACAGTAAAGAAGGAAGGGGGCATGGCATCTGGGGTCTACATTTCAAAACATAAGTGAGTGACAGATGGGAAGTTTACCAGCCAAATAAATTGCAAATAAATTACAGTTCAGCTACATCCATTACACCTGCCAGAGAAACAATCCCATTGACAGAACCATTCTCAGGTGACTGAAGCTGCTGGGGAGACACTGGAGTGCTGGTGTCCATGTAAGCCTATATTTTGGCTAACAAAGGAGAAGCAGTATGTTACTGGAAAGCATTGAGAATGGCTACAGAGGAGTGATCTTCTTCCAACAGGGCAGAAATGCCCTTTACCACAAACCAGTAACAAGCCCCCTCCTTCTGCCTGCCATGTTTATCACCTTGAATTAGGGTTGTCTCCTGGCAAGCAGTACACAAGGATTTGAACCACTGTAGCCTGGTACACCTGGTAAGTTTTCTGACTACCACTGAGTTACACAAATCTAGGTATACACCGTGATTTGCTTTTTTTTATTTGCTGCTTTTTGTTCTTAATTGCTTGCTCTAGGAGAGGATGCACTTCCCGCGCTTTGATTTCCATGAGTAATTGTGCGGCGTGTCTCCCGAGCAGCCGGGCACCACCAGGGTGCCTCTCTGCCTTCTCTCTCACCAGGAAGGGCTGACACACATCCGCTGAGTGTTTCCTGCTGCCACCAGGCAGCTGCTAAGAGGGATCTGCAGATCATTCATCTGACACCTCCAGCTGCAATGGACAGGGAGCTGAGCCACTCGACTTTGACCTTCCTATCTGCTTAGCTTAAGCACCTAAACCAGATATACGTGCTCCAGTTCTATGGTGCCTTGAGACTCCAGTTTTGCCTGGGGATGATATAATACTAGTATTAAAGATTTTCCATCACTTGACAGCAGTGTTCTCTGGAGCACTGCCCCGTCCCTTCTCAACCAGCAATTACAGCAGTTTTGCATTGTAAAATCTCCACATGATAACAGCTCTTAAAGAAATACTTTGCTACAGCAAGCCCATGTGAGGGACAAAACAACTGAAGTCCCCTTTCTTTTTCCAGGTAGGAAGGGATGACTGACAGGAAGTTCTCTGCAAAAAACACTCTAACGCGATCCTCAAAGTTGCCTGGATTTGATGAGTTTCTGAATGTGGTCCAAATAGTTGATATAATTAGCTAAACCAAATAAGCTTCAAGGTACTCCAGCCTTTCTCTAAGTCTGAAATAGAAATTATGGAAAATAATTAAATTTTCCTGCCTTCTGTGTAAGCCAGGTTTTGTTTCCTCTTTTTCCTCTTAATAGTACTTGTTGGTGCACTAAAAGCTCATACTTCTCCTTACAAAGTTTGTCTCTGAACTAAGAGCAGTCTGAGGGGTCTCTACTGAAGACAGAGTATGTGCACCTTAGATAATGAAGGCAAGGAAAGGCCAGCTGGACAGCTGGAATGGATTTTAATACTACTGGCACAGAACTTAATTTTATTTATTTCATGATTAATCCTACTGGCACACCTAAAACAGTAAAGAGACATCCCTATTTTTCCAATAAATAAGTAAATCATGTTATTACTGCAGTCAAGTGAGGTTTAAAATCAGGTTATTCAAGGTTATCCAACAAGAATCTCCTTTCCGTGCTATCTGTTTTGCAAATGCTTATAGCTAAGTAATGGTTGATGTTTGATGACCACTCTCAACAAAGCCATTCTTTCTAGCAGGGCTATTTTTCATCCATTTTTTACAGACGGCAGTAATAAAATTGTGGAAAATCTTTTGGCCTAATGTTTTGTAGCCTTTAGGTGGATTTACCTGTGATTCATTCAGTTCAGGAAGTCAGGGGGAGGGCATCCTATTCTGAGAGAATGGTCTTGCCACTAATGTTCATCTGAGTACGTCTCAGGAAAATTTTAGAAAGACTTTTTTCCTTACTGCCATTTACTTCTGTGCACAACCAACAAGCATTTTGTTCTGAGCCTTGGTGATGAATGTTCCCAAGGCACTCTTCAAAACATCAGGGGTTTCCTCTCCATGTCCTTGGGCAAATGGCAGATCAAATGTCTTCTCACTGAGAGTGGTGATGTTTGGGGTTGTCTGGTTGCTGGCTGCTGCCTGAAAACCAGCTGCCTTTTACTTGTGGGAGGTATACACAGATATTATGAGAAACATTGTCCTTTGGGATAGAAAAGCACTCAAGAAACACTGGATCAACTTCTTACAAAAAAACAGCTGAAGGAACACTCAGACCATGCTGTAGAGAGAAATAGTCCTCAGCTTCATATTCTCTTGCTAGCCCAATGTCAAACAAGTCAAGCCTGGCTTGAAACAAACACTGTGTGTCTGCTGAGATGCTCTGAAGAACTTCTCAGCGATAGGGATGTCTATCAGGAGCTCACACAAATGAGCTCGCCCTCCCCCAGCAGCTTGCCATTAATCCTCCACATTTGCTGCCGCTGCAGGACTTACTGCAGCAAAACCTTGATCCGAACGTCTTCTGGGAGCACGTCTGAGGCAGAGAGAAAAACAAAACCCAGGAATATTCCAGGCTATCAGCACCAGGTAACTGGAATTCGAGGCCAAAGCCTCTCAGGACTTCCACAAATAGATTTCAGTTCTTTGTGTGCCCCTCTGGTTTCTAAAAGCCCCTGTTTCTCATAGTCTCTCATACTTTTTGTTTTCAAGGGAAGCAGGAATCTACTATTACCTGCCTCGAACAAATGGGAATTGATGATGTGAGCAACTTGCTCAGAACCAAGCACCAGCATTAAGACAGGGGAAACAACTGAACTCATAGCCCCAGAATCACAAATTTTCGTCCCAAACCTTAGACAGGCATTCCTACCCTTACATTAGGAATTCAGTGTAGATGTATTGGATACTTACTCCTTGAATAGGGTGAAACTACGTTGCAGCACACCCTATTCTCCTCCCGACTCTCGCACAAGCTTATTGGTAGTGACAGGGTTCAATATCAAGACAGAAAGTTTGGAAAACAGGGATCCCAGTCTGGCTTTTGTGCCCTTCTGAGCATAACTCCATATATCCCAGCTACAGTGACATCCAGAGCACAGTACATCACACCTGCAGCCAGCAGTGTTTTATTTTCCTTGCTTCTGTGCTGAGGAGGAGTGCATGTCGGGAAAAGCAGTGCTCTCCCAAGATGCCAGTTAATTCTTACTTTCAGAAGTGTCCTTATTTTCTTTCTATGCTTATTTGGGTAATCATACTTCACCCCTGGGGTATAGATTTGGAGTGTGCAATTCAAGCTGTGTTATGTTGTATTATGATGCAATGTAATACAGGATAAATGCTTGCTTCCTCTGGAATACTGCATTTTGAGGCACACTACTGCCAACACATCGGTTTTGTAAACACAACTAATGACAAAATCCTAAAATCAGGAGGTACTGATCCCAACTTAGTAAAGGTTAAAAATTAAAAAAAAAGAAAAATGGAGTAAAGGACAGGGGAAAAGTTATAAATACTGCTGACAGTTTTAAATACAAAGATTTTTGACAGGTGTTTCTTGAACTTCCCTTGGATTTTAATACAGCCAGTTCTAAAGATAAAATACAGACTCCTTTCCCTGCCTAGCCTGCTATTTTGGCATAGTATCCAATTTCAGTATCTCTAACAAAGGCATAATTAGACTCATGATTACAGATGTGGGATCTCTACTCCCACCACGTTTTAAGTTGAAGCTTTAAGACCTATTTTTCCCAGCCCACTGCAACTACTTTTATTCTGCATGAAGCTTTCTCCTTTGTTCAAAATCTTCAGTTGTTTATAAATGTTTAACTATAAGGCAATACAAAAAAGCTGGATATGAATCTATATAAAAAGGAAAGTCAGAAATAAAAAAAGAGCTGCAAAAATTCTAACAAGAATTGATAATAAGAAAAATTTTAAACCACCAAAACCTACACTCCCAGTTGGCTATTGGCAATTAAATCACTTTAAAACAGGTCTCATTACACGGGAATTCCTCATGGGTCTTTTGTAAATTTCTTCCCTAGGTGTTTGTCAGTGGACAGAATCACTGTTGAGATGGATGTCATGTATTCACCAATACCCATGTACCCAAGCATACAGTGGGTAATTGGCTTCTGTCACATTACTGCATTTTAGCTCCAAAAACTCATGTTGTCCTAATGGGAATAAATGAATGGCTGCTACTGAGGATAAACACTGCTGCTCGCTAAGAAAATTGCTCAAAATTGGACCAGCCTGAATCAAATAGACACTGAGTTTTGGTTTCACTAATTTCTTTGTATGGTTTAATATCAGGCTGTCACCTCCAGTACACTGAAAACATGGTACCTGTGGTTCTAATACAGGAAATTATCAATGGTTTCTATCTCAGCCAGAGACCTGTCAATCTCCCAGCCTCTCACTGAAGACTCAGAGACTGAAAATACAGAGGGAAGGGAGGCATTTACTGACAAAGGCAGGCGGAGGTAGGGTTAGCCCCACTATACTCACCAGGCCCTCTACTCTGACCCTTGCCAAAATATCCCTGCTGATGTGCTGCTTTGCCCATGGTGGACTGATACACCACTTTGTGTAAACGAGCTCATCTCTTAGACCACCACATACCATTTACATGATAAAACAGAATTCAACAGAAAAATCAAAAATAGTTTTGGACCACTCTGATTCCTACTGTGTGCAGTTCTGAAGGAGAAATTTTCAGGCTACTATTTTTGCCAGCCTTAGCTGTATTTTCTGGATCATTCAGTTTACATCACATGGTGGAGGGAAATGATATATCCAGAAATTCATCAAGGGCTGAGGGCACACAAATGTCTTCTCAGGTCCTCTCCTGCTGTTGCTCAGGGACAGAGTAAAGAGATGTGTTGTGTTTCTGCCTGTGGCATCTGGCCAAATGCCTTGAATGTGCAAATCTTCAGCTTTTGAAACAAGTAAACATTGGATTTTAATGAGACTGAAATAAACAGATTGAGGAAGTGCTAAACTGTAGTCTTGGTCCTTGAAGGAACCAAAGGGAATAGCAACAGGAGCACATGAGTGAGGTAAAAAATCACAGCAAGCTAACATCAAGCAATCCAACATGAAATAAATGGATTCCTATCAAAGAAGACCTATGTGAGGTGCATCTCTCTGCTGGATGCAATGTCAAAAGGTCTGCTTTTTCCATCCAAAGACTGACTGACGTGTGAAGGCAAACACTGTGTTTCTCCAGCTGTCTGGGCTACTGAGAAACAGAGGCAGCAGATACTCGGCCAAAGGATCACTTTTATTTATGATGTCAACTTTTCTAAACTTCATAACATCTATCCCAAATCCAACTGGACTAAAATTGCTAAAATATGTCCTTATAACTATATGATTTAATTTATAATACAAAACATTTACCGCCAACAGTGAAGCCTCTTTTTATAAAATGAGTAGATATGAAAATATCTATATTCATATGAAATAATTAGACATATGAATAGATATATGACTGGTTTACTTTCTTTTCTCTTTCCATGTGAACAGCCAGGACCAGCCATTTAAGATAGATTAAGTTCTTTTTTTGGCAAATGACAAAATCTCTCCAAGATACTTCAAGGTTTTGACTGATTCACTTAATTGCTTTGTCTTTTTTTTTTCCCATCTGTTGAGTGAGAATATTGAAGTATGTACTGTAATTCACTCTTAGAAGTACTTTAAAAAACTAGCATTATATTCAATTCCTGACAAACCTATGCAACATCCTTGAAATCAAAGACTAGTTTCTCCTCTCCTTTTCACTGCTTTTTCACTACATTTTTTAGGTGAGGATTCTTTCTAATTTGCTTGTTGTTTGCCATTCACATAGGTAAACAGTAAACACATAGATCATATATATGTTAGCTATATTTTCATCACCAATGATTCACTACCGCAGAAATTCAAAAGTGATCACAAACCTAAGATTAGAGAAACCCATTGATTTTAGTGGAGTACTTAAAAGTATTTGAGGTGTCTTGAATTACTTGTGTTTCACATATATAGTCCTTTTGGGGAAGTTTACAGAATATGTCAGGTAACAAACCAGGCAACACAACAGGTCACTGACAATCCTGCAGATACCATGCTCAGCTGAAGGGAGTTACTGTGAGAATTAGCACAATTTGGTTCAGTATTTATACAGCACTTGGAACTGAAGAATGCTACATGGACACTTAACATTAGCCATGGTAATAAGAAACCTTGACAGCCTCAGCTCAGCACAGCACTTAAGCATGAGGTTAAAGCTAGACATGTTCTTTGGATGTGAGGGGTGATTATGGGTCCCAAGCAGTTGTGCAGTGCTGTATATGCATGGAGGGAAAATATCCTTCCTGACCCCCCATGGGCAATCATCTCAGCTCCTGAAGCATGAAATTAGAGTGGCCTTATCTTTGCTTGCATACCATAACTACAAATGTTATTAGCGATCCTAAATTTAACAAGCCCTATTTTAAAATCCATCCACAGCATTATTGCATGACTTTTGAAGACAGTCCTTTTTGAGAACTTACAACTTTTTTCCTTACATCTTTTAATTTTATTTGGGTGAACTGGGGGAGGAAGGTCACCGTCAAACCTGCTGAAATGCAAATAATAACAGTAGTTCTTAGCTCTATTTCTGCCACCTTAGAACAAACAGAAACTTCCCAATGTGTAGAAATAATAACATTAAAATAAACACCACTCTGTCCTTCCCTGGATCTATGAAAAGTCTTTACGGCTTGGGCAAAAGAATCCTCAGATCTCAAATTTTGAGGTGTTCTGGTCTAGTTGAAGTTGCCACTTTGCCAACTTTGTATCGTTTAAACCTATAGCCACGGTTTCCTTCTCTATTTGTCTCTTCTTTTAATGAGGAAGCCCCACCAAAGCTCAGCAGAAATGATTAATCACCAGAACAGAGAAATCACCAATACAGGCAAGGATAATTGGCTGTGTTTGGATGACAGCAGGAAGAGCAGTACAGGCTAACTTTTCTGTTCGGAGAGAGATTCTTTGCAAGTATTCCCACTATTTGGAAGGAGAGAAAAGGTGAATGGCAGTGCTGCTTCCCACACATGGAAAACCCATCTCTTATGCACAATGAGCAACATGTGTTTTTCAGTCCAGATGACTTTGTACTTTAGCCTGAGGAAAAACAACGAAGTCACAGTGAAAACAAACCCTTTGAAACCTGGGGTGGGGCAGAGTATATTTCTCACTTGACCTTTCTTGAAACCCTTCCCCCAGCAGATGAGCTCCCACTGAGACTTAAACCATGAACGGCAGACAAACAGATGTTAATAGCATCTTCGCGGAAACATTGTGCTAGTCCAGAACTCCTGCTGAAAATGCTACTGGGCTTTATCCTCCCTCCTGCAGGCATCGGTGCTAAAGGAGACATTCTGAAAGGATTACAATTTTGCTTCAGGCTCATGAAATAGAAAAAGCAGAGCTGTGAGGGAGAAAGACCTTCACTGAACATCTCTCCAAATAAGCTTATTTAAGAGTCAGATGGGAAAAGACTGGTCTATCTTTTCCTTCTTGCTTCCAAGCCTTTTCCAGGGTGATTACTTTGTGATTTCCATTGTATTTGCACCTTCAGTGCTGTTCACCCTCTTGGCAAGCACCTCCTTCCATACTGTTCCCAATCTCCATGTCTTTGATTATATTGATTAAAGTAAAACCAGTATATCAGAAACCTACTGAAGTAGCTGACTTCACTCCAAGTATCTACAACAGCAAAATTAAACTTTGGTGCAAAGCACCTGCAATCAAAAGAAATAAAACTGAAGAAAAAAACATAGAAAAATAAAGTATTGATGGGAGAAAGCATCAATACAAATAAAGAAAAAGGCCAACTGAAAATTTTAATAATTTCTATAGGATTTCTAATTCCTGTGGATTGGGTAAGGTGGGAAGAGTTGAAGAAAATGAGGACTTGCACCAAAACAACATTAAAATTACTGTTATAGCAGAGGAAGCAGATGAAGAAGAAAAGCAAATTCAGAACCTCTCTGTGGTATTGCTGGACCAGCCTCCTGGTCAAGCAATACGGAACAGACATGAAAGAATCCCCTGATTTTCTATGCCTTGGACTGAAATTAAAATATCTTTTAAAAATATAATCTGAAGGAAATGCAGGTGCAATGATGGCTCATAAATGTGCCAAAATGAGGTCTCCATTTGGTAAATGGGTAACAGCTTCTCCTGTCTTATTTTACCTCTTTGCTGGGACTTTTGAACATTATTCAAAAATAAATGCATTTCAAGTGTATGGTTGCACTTATGTGAAAAATGCGCTTGCATCTCCTTTTTTTTTCTTTTGCTCTTCCTTGCTCTAAATGTTACCAAATGATTTTGAGCTTCAAGGCTTTTACATTAATGGATGCTCCCATTCAACTGAATTCAAAATCCACTTTACTGTGAACACTGAAGAACGACACACTCAACATTAAAACCACCTGGATGATTTATTTTATTCAAGTATCATTTACATTAATATGTGGCAGACATTCATGTGTTTAAACCCTTACGAAACGAAAGAAAGCTGCGGTCAAGCAGGAAGAGAGAGCTTCTGACCGGAAAGAAAAACCAGGAGGATGCCCACTGCTTTGTGTGAAGCATGATGTCAACAGAAGAGACATCAGACTGGCGAATCTGAAAATTACACACCCTTTGCAGTGGTTTCTAAGCTTCACAAAGCACCTCTCTGCAACCTTTCAGGCCATATTAAGAGCTCTTTTGATGCTTTAGTAGGTTTGCATCACACCCTGAGGTGACCTATATTGTTATGATATTATATCACTACTACTTTTAATGCTAATAATGGGATTTATGCTATTATTACAGAGGCCGCGGGAGGAGAGGTCTCTCCCACAAAGCCAAACAACTGCACCTGGAGGTGTGAAAAAAATACAAAAGCATGCTGTACCCTGTGCTGTTTTGTCCCACTGGAGTTCATTTAGTTGGATACTGGGACTGACGACGTTAGTGCACAGCCTGGCAGGTGATGATGGGCCCATCTGTGGCTGGCAAATGGGACTGCTCAGATCAGGAAGGCTGCTGGCCTGATGTCTGATAGAAGTTCAAAACCTAAATTAGGCCTTGAGGTAACACTTCTATCCTTGTATGATATAGTGTGGGAGTGAATATGACTCTAATTTGGAGATGAAGCATCCAGGCTATGAAGGTGATGAAGACTTACATGCTGTTTCACACAGAGGTGGACAGAAAACTACCTTCAGAAAATTAATTTGCTGAGAGACATTTTTTTCCCTTTTAAATCTTAAGTCAACTGTATATCACTGACAGTACAAAAACAAAAATATGACAAAATAAAAGTGGAAAAAAAGACCAGATGAGGAACAGGAATATGTCCTCTTTTTTCTCCCATATCTTCAGAAAGGCGTCCGCAGGATGGAATGCACTGGATGTAGCTTGTGACTTGACCCGTAAATATACAAGAAATATGAACTTAAACATGAAAGGAGGTATTCAGTACGAAGCAAAGTGACCTTTCTCTCCCTTTGTCCTTTATAATTTGAAGAAGACAGGATTCCCTGTGTAAGACTGTCTACCTGAGCCTAGTGCCCCCACCAGTAACAGAAACTGGTCTGCTGCTGTTGCACAGAGCTCTTCTGAGGTTGCCTTGAGGAGTTTTCAAGGCTAAGAATGAAATGGTTAAACTTCTTTGGCTTTCCAGGTGCTTGTCCTTCTCTCTCCTGCCGCAGACTAGCTGACCACTTTTCAAAGGTGAGCCCAGGAAAACAGAGGGTGTAGAAGGGAAGGAAGAGCAGATTGGTCTCCAAGCATTCTCATGAGCTGCTTCTTTTCAAAGGCTTTCTTGCTGAGCATGGAACACAACAAATTACCCCGCATATGCTTACAGAGCCACCTTGTTTCAGCTTTTATTTCATTTGTTTGTTTCTTCAAAAAGACTGACATTATTATGGGAAAGAACATCGAGAGAACAAGTGAAATTTAAACAACATCCTGCTCTGAAACATTCTGGTTACGGCAGAGAGCATCTGTGCCACTGTATTTTAAACAGGCATTTGGAAGAGAAGTAGCTTTGACAAGATGATAATTTAGTCCTCTTGACTCCCTCACTTCAAAGTGAATCTATCTGGAAATTCTCAGAGGAAACAAAGTTTTGCTGAAAAATGCCAAATTCTTGACCCTGACCTATTTTGTTTGCAACAACAGGGGTGATACAAACTTCTGCCAGAGAAAAGCAGTGTTTCTAGGATGTCAAATAGATTCATCCCTGCTTCTGAGTCACTGGGAACCCTGCCTGGCAATTTCTGTCATCAGCTGAAGAATAAGGTCATTCTCAGTTTGCCTTGTTTTTAATTGGCCTTCAATTGGCAAGAACTGTCTGAAAAATAAACAAAAAAACAAAATCCCACCAAATAAATAAATGAACAAACCAACCTCAACCAACCAACTAACTAAAAATAAAACCCCTCACTCACAAAGCGCAAAAAAAGATTCCCCCCACAAATATATAGGGAAAGCAAAACCTCCTTTTTGTGAGGTGACCTGGATTTCTTTCTCTCACAGTAAAGAAAATGTGACTACACTGTCAATACTGGGTGTTACTGATCTGAGATCACTTGGGCTTTATCTACACAGGGAATTTACACACATTTTCCCACTGAGCAGGAAGCAGCAACAATAGAGGTTGCAGTGAATAAGTTCTGGAGGCACGACCTATATTTTGTCTTTCCAAATGACTTATCAGCTTTTCAGGTGTAAGAATAGATTTCTTGGGAAAGAGAATGGAGGACAAATCACTGATATTTCTACCTCCAGTAAATCCAGGCCAATGTTTCATTTGGGAAAAATTGGTGGAAACATGCTGAAAGCAATGAATTAATGTTTATTCGCAACCAACATGAGGATCTGTATTTTCATACGTGAACACAAACCCACAGAGGGAGTAGGACCAGGCAACAACTGACACTAGATGGATTTTTTCATTTCCTGAGTTTGGCAGTATGTTACACATCCCAGGAGTAGATTTGCCACTGGCCTAATACTTCCCTACATATACAATATTTCAGAGGATGCTGCTGAAGTCTTTGCCTTTACTAATTTAAATATTTGCCCATTTCACAAATCTCAGCTCAGTTTCTCCTGCTTCATCGCCTCACTACTCTACGGCTCACAGTACCTTACTGCAAATGAAAAATACCAATCCTGCAAACTGGCAGATGCAGAAAAGAGCTATGTTAAATTATTTTTCTTAAAATTGAGTTAATCCAGCCACTAATATGCATTGACTCAAATTTTTACAGCCCTTGCAATGGCATCTATTCTCCCTGGCTAGTTTCCACTGTTTATCTGCAGAGTGTAAGTTTCTTCTCTGCTAGTACTTGTGCTATTCTGATCATTTCTGAGCAATCCTGGCTCTTGGACGCTGCACTGTTACAACACACTGTAAAAGTAACAGGGAAATTAGTAGTCATATTCTATGAGATCTGAAAGCTTCCTCACACGAGTTGCTCAAAAGGAAAGACTTAACTTTTCTGCTTGTAATGACATGAATGAGAAAAGGAACAAAACTGGCCATAGCTACTCAGTGCCTGATTAACAAAGTACATGCTGCTCCAGAATTCTCAAAGGCTTGTAATTCAATTTAAAGGTATACATTAGAAACACATGTTACAGCTGATTCTGTGCACTTTTAATTGGCTTAACTACCAGGTTTACAGAGGGGAGGTGGAACCCTCGCTGAGATGTTCGCTCAGTACAGAACAACACGTTACGACAGACTGTCAGTTACCCAGAATGAATCAGAGTTGTATAGTACCCTTTTTTCTCAGTGTTATTTTCTAATAAAAAACATTCCCCTTGTTCTCATGTCCATCCCACCAAGTTCTAATGGAAGCAAACTTATACCAGATGATTTCATAATGTGTCACAAAAGCTTAAACAAATTAAAAAAAAAAAAAAAAGACAAAACATTGTTCATTTCTGACATTTACCAAAACTTCTCTTCCAAAACTGCACTAATACTAACCTTTTCAGCAAAAATTTTATTAACTTTAATGTCTATCATAATTCAGTCATCAATAACAATGTCACAGTTTTGCTTGTTATCTCATTAACCTGGTGTTCCTCATGCTTCTTCTCATAAACGGTGCAGGAGTGTTATTATAACCTTGCTGTTCATTTAATTGCTGTTAAAAATCGTGATGATCAGAGTGGTCTCCATAATTTTTGGCAGCAGATTCCAAGCTTTCTAACAGACTGCTTTCCACCTGGTTTCACTTCAGGATTCATAATTTCCCTGTGGCTGGCAATCCCCACTGTTGCAGCTGCATTTCTATCAGGGTCACAAGCACAGCTGGGGTGCAGACATCTTACACAGGGAACTGTGGTGACTTGGCCAGATCATTAAACCAAACTTTTTCCCCTCACATTTCTTGTCTGTCCAGGAAATTCAAAATACCAGAAGAAGATGAGGGCTCTGCATTTTAGGTGACTTCCAAGATGTGTTTATTTTTTTCTTAGAGTAAGAGATCTCCAGTTGTGGGAAGCTACAGAAGTTCCACCAGCCAAGACTTTCAGGATCAGCTGGAAGCAGAAGTGGAAAAATGTAGCATCTTTCATTAACTCCTCAGAACTGTAGAGTATGTGATTGAATTTTATCCATCTACGTAAATCTGGAAACACCCATAAATCCTGGTTTCAAGTTTTCTGTGTATCAAGCTTAATACATTTGATATTTACGAAAAAAATTACATGCAAAAAGTCTTAACCTATTTCTAAATTGAACTTAAGCTAATAGCACAGTTCATTTAGTCTTTAAACTTTACATCTGGAAGCAACACATATGGAACGTTACAGATGAATAGAAGTTTGTTCAGCTCCACCACCATCCTGGACTCTGGAAATAGTTGCTCTGAACTTCTGTAGTATCCTTACGGCATGACCTCTGAACTCCATGGTATATAGAGATCTGAATTGTAGCTAATAAGACAGTATTGTACACAGCAGTGTCAATTACTTTGAAATGTTCCAGATGCAAAAGTAAATCAGAGTTTGTGTTTTTCTCTGAATATCTAAATATAATGACTTTTATGGGAATATGTTGCTGGCTGTAGATTATAAATCAAAGAATCCTGAAATTTACAATTATGCTTCTGCAAACAAGGTTTGCTGGTGGATGTAGTAAAGAGATGTAGCTTTCTGAGATGTGGATGAAAGCCAGTTCCCCAGATCTAAATATCAAAGGTTAAGGGAACTCTGAAACATCAATATAAATATATATCTGAATATATGTAACAGACACTGCAGTGGAACTCATCCAAATAACAGCACAAACACTCCTTTAAATGATAAGGAATCCAAAATCAGATACAAACTTTCTAAGATGTTCTGTAAGTGAGCAGTTCTTTCAAAAGAGGTTGAAGGTGTTCAATAGCCTTGAAAAATCACTGCCCAAATTGTGCAGAGCACACAGCAATACAGGTACTGGTATTGTTACTCTCTTCCTCAAGAGTTTTGAGAGAGACAATCCCCAGCACAGACTGTTTCAGATTACAGCCAATATTTCAGGCTCCAGCCCATACAACCTTACTAGTTACATAAGCCACTTTCCCAAAAATGCATTACTAGTTAGTAATTTTGCACTTACAGGTGCAAAAAATCTTCTACTCTTTAAAAGCATTGTTATTAGAATTGAGAGGGCTTCTGGGAGGAAACACAGCTTCCAGTATTTTACACATAAAAATATTAGATAAAATAAACATTGAAGTTTAATTATGAACTTTCTCAATTCATTTGTTGCAATCATTTAAAAACGAACCTGAACACTTCTTCCAAGCAAAGAATGTGCATGCAGAGCTCTCTGATATACCTGAAGGTTCCTAGTGTGTCATAACTTGCATCATCTGAACAACTATAATTGTTTGTAATGCCATTTCTTTATTTCACAGTCCTCTGTGAGGTGACAGAAACAATTCCAAAGACTTTACTGCCATTAAAAGTGATGACTGTCAAGGACACAGAATGGCTAAAAATTAGAAAAGGAAGGAAGTAGAGGTAAGAGCACCCAGTAAGATGTTTCCCCCCAAAATGAGCATAAAAGCAGAAAATTCAGGCTTCATCATTTGAATCATCCTTTGTCTCCTCTGAATCTTTGGATAAGCCAAGCTCGTGCTAATGATCACATTGAAAATAAGGGGAGAGCAGTCTCCTAACTCAGGTGTGCCAGCAAAGTGCCAATGGTCAAGAAAAATAAATACCCATCCACTGTGTATTTAATTTAGTGTATTCTTTCTTTCTTTCCTACTACTTTAGTCTGCATGTGGGTTGCCACTCATGCCAATACTTTCCACGCACTGTCATTTGGTGACATGCTGAATTTTGACTCAACTTTCCAGAAATGAGTTGCCATATATGACCACAGAATTAGGGTTTAAATGTAAATCATTTTACAGCTCTAATTACATGGCATGTTTGGCACAGTCATCAATAATGAATGCTTGCTTAGTTACCCATAGAATTCAAGCAAGTGGTTTCTGCTACCTCCAAATAAGCTTTTAAAAATCAAATCCATCTTACCTGTTATTTTTTAACTCAGGAATTAACAGACCAAGCAATCAAATGTTTATATGATGATGATTTTACCCTAAGGAAGGAACAATAATCCAAACAGTTCAACGTATCATTCCATGAATGTCAGAAATGAAGCACTGTTAAACCCGATTAAAAGTTGGGTTGAAAATCACCTTCCTACTCCTATGTAATAAGAATGCCATAATTTAAAGTTATAACTTTTGTTCTTGCTCATTTTAAATCAGAAAACATATATTTATAGATATTTCTAACAAGCATGGTAGGCTGAACAGAATACAAAACATGCTAAGTAGTACATCCTAATAAAAATGCTTTACTGAATTCAAGACCTTTTAGGGCATGGATCTTGACCATCTTTTTGTTTTACATATGGACTCAACCCACCTCTTCAAATGTCGTGAGGCAAGTAGTCATTTTGCGGTGAAAAAGTAGAAATATACTGACTTTGCTACTTAACTTGAAAGATACATTTCATTATGCAGATATCTATTTCCTTGCAGGCTTTAAAGTCCCAGCAAGGTTATCAGAGATCTTTAAACACATAAGTCCTTCATTCAGCTTCTTTAATTTCTGGCCTATTTCCTGATGCAGGAATAGGCTCCAGTAATTCAGGTACAAATGAAACTGCCAAGAGGCAGCTGCACTCCGTATACTCAGCCAAATACACAGTCTGACTCCAGCTTTTTACTGTTATGATTTTGTTTCATAACATCAATAAGGCATTTCAGCTGTAATAGCCTTTAGGGATTATTACTGAACTCCTTGGGTGGTTACAGCTACTCAGCCTCTGGCTCTGTGACTCCACACAGACTAAGCGGAATTCTGCAGCACTCCTTGTAGGTATTCATTTACATGGATCACACCATGATGGCTAAGGCAGACAGCCCACAAAAGCAAGTTTCCTCCTTGTCTCTTATCCCAAGAAGAGACTGAATGCATACATCTCACCTTACACCCTGTAGTGGGTTTGTTTGCATTTCTTACCTTTTGTGAGATAAGAATTAGGAGGAACGCAAAACAGGCTCCAAACTTAAAGAACATAAAGAAGTTTATTAACAGAACTAAAAGAAAAAGGATTAGTAAGAGTTAAAATACGCCTTCAGAACTCTTCTCTTCCACCCATCCTCCCCCCTCCTCCCACTTACAACATAAAGGCACAAACTTGAGATTATTTCAGTCAGTTTACCACCTATATAATAGTCTTTCATCAGTTCACTTAGGGAGAGGAGTCTCTTTTGCCCATGCTATGGGGCTTCTCCACAAGAAGGAGTCTTCTCGTGCCTTCCACGTCACAGCACAAGCTGCCGCCCGGGGTGGTTTTCTGCTGGCATGTGGAAGTCCCTTCCCTCGACTTACAGCTTTCCCCACAGCTGTTTTCAAGGGTTCAGTCTTAGCTAATGGGGTA
>VZRQ01000740.1:819744-847953 GCA_013397975.1 Machaerirhynchus nigripectus
GTTTGCAGGTGTCATTTCTTCTGAGGAACTTATAGAGCTGAAGGGGTTAATCTTACCCAGGCCTGGGTTTGCAGCTGGAACTTTATCTTTGTTGGTCACATGATCTCTTCTGGGCAGCGACCGGGAGCTGGTCTTGGCCGAAGAAGGCTGGGGGGCATCACGGCCCTCATGGAGCCATGGGTCTGGCCCCGGCCCCTGCTGGGGCCAAGTGGTCAGGCCTGGTCAGGCCCAGTCAGGCCGGGTCAGGCCCAGCCAGGCCCAGCCAGGCCCAGCCCGGCCTGCCGGGCCAAGCGGCCAGAGCCCAAGTTACCAGTCCAAAAGCCAGAAGGAAGAGAAATTTCCCAGGCTTCAACACGGTTTAAAAATGTAGATTTCGAGAAGCGTTGGTCTAAACAACTGTCCATCAACTCAGGTTCAAACCACCACACACCCCCATGAAATCTCCTGGCATCCAGTACTCTCCCATCCCACTGGGCCATCACAAGAGGGAATCAATTCACAAACGTCTGAAATCAATCTCAAATGAACATCTTTTTTTGCTTATGTTTAAAAATAGTCCTAGAGGGGAATAAGGGAGGTGACTGATTACTCTTCGAGTTTTCTGAATGTAGATGTTGCAAAAAAAAGAAGGCAGATGAATTTATTGTGTAGTTAGGGTTTAAGTGTCTAACACTTAAAACAGATGGGAAGCTTGTTAAAGAAATTTCTGTGCTTACCTTTCCTTCAGACAGTGAGTACTGGATCATTCCAAATCGTACAATTTTAAATCAGAATTGCAGAACAGCAAACAAAGTCCTTCTCTAAATGAAAGGTGTATCAGAAATTGTAGTCTTGTTCCAATACATCTCTGTTCTAAATGGCTTGAAGGTGAAAGCCATCTTAAAGGCAGTCTGACCCATGCTCACAACAAGATAAAGCTATTGCTGTTTTCACAACTTTTGCATGTTTTATAAGGTTCATTTACATGGCTCCTCTTGACTGAAATGTGTTTAAAGAATCTATTAGATTTAAGTATCAGTAACAGTTTATTAGAAGGGTTCTTCAACTGGTTCCTCATTCTCAGTGCACTTCTGGAAGCTTTCTCACATCTGTGTAAATTAAATATGTTTAATGTTAATTTACACATCTGTGTAAATTAAAAATGTTGCCAAAACCTCAGCATTGACCGTTTTAGCCAGATCACCTGGAAGTCACGGAGCAGTAGAATAATATTAAAGGGTCATATGTATACCACTGAGATGAGCCTGTGGTTTTATAAAATGATTGCAAGCTCTGATTTATACCATCTGCAGAGAAGCCAGTTTAATTGTCTCCCTTTCTCAGCTTGGTTCTGCCCACAAGAGAGAAACTCTATCTTGCATTCTCTTATCTTCAGATAAATAAGGTGAGGTATTCCTCAGTCAGAACAAATAAGAATGAGATCACTGCAAGGTGACATACTGCTGCAGCCAGGTTGAGCCTGAGCCCTTCCAAAAATTCCTCATGAAAATTCCCTGTTTACTTCAGAGTCTCTGTCCTACCCTTGTGCTTTGTTTTGTCTATGGTCTTCTGGGATATTTTTGTTGCTATTGTTATGGAAGTGTTATAACTTAAGCGAGCACATCTCCCTTTTCCTCACCCAAAAGTGTTGCTGTAAATTTCCAAGACTTCAAATATAACAAAAATTAACCTGCTTGTGGCTCGACACAGGTTGTGTTTTCCATCTTCCCACAGTTTCACAGTGGATTTTCACATACACTTGTCAACAGGCCAATATAGATAGGCCTATCTATCCATATATACCACAGATAATATAAATTAGGGAACCTCTAGCATTGGCTTTGATATGCTTACCACACATAAAATAAAAAGGAGAAAGAGCATTCTGTTCAAAGACATTAGTTCAGCATTAGTACT
Source organism: Machaerirhynchus nigripectus (assembly GCA_013397975.1). Lineage (NCBI taxonomy): Eukaryota > Metazoa > Chordata > Aves > Passeriformes > Dicruridae > Machaerirhynchus > Machaerirhynchus nigripectus. The sequence continues at coordinate 821,641 of VZRQ01000740.1, forward strand.
ATCTGTCTGTGGTTTGCAAGTAGCTCAGTCGGAAGAAAATGAGAGTTTCAAGTACTTAATTTTCAGAAAAAAAGCTGAAAATCAAACGGGGAAAATCTGTCTGGGAAAATAGTTGCAAAGTCGTGACTGAAAATACAGTAATTGATCAATAATAATAACAATATTATAGTAATAACAATATTATAAAAATAGCTTACTTTTTTTTTTTAAGTAGCTTGGAAAGATACTGTTTCCATAGTTCTGTTGTATAAAACAAAATGGAAACCATATGATGGAACTCACTTACTTGTACCTAGCAGAACAGAAAGTGGGAAAATATTGAAGCAAGTTTTATTCTGAGTTTTTCCCTAAATAGAAGGTATTTCAGATCTGAGATTTCTCATTCTACTTCAGTTCCATCCTACCTAACTTCACTGGAAGAAATGCCCTCCAGCCAGATGTCTGAGACAAATCAAATGACACCATGCCAAAATGTCACTGCACTCTGACCCTCGGGGCAGACACAACGCTCCGAGCTTTTCTGCGAGAGAGTCCAAGGTGTATCAGCCCAAGTGATAACCCAAAGGTCTGAGAGGGAAAATTGATACACCCACTATAGATCTTTCCATTCTTGAGGGGGATGCTGAAATTCTGAAATAGCTCAGAGAAGAGCTTGTTCAACTTCCTCTATGCCATTGATATGTCATTCGCATCAGCACCTGACTCTGAGACAGGACAGGAACAGTCTGTGCTCAGGACCTAGGTGCTGAGTTGTGGCTCTACAATCACTCAGATCTAACTGCCCCAAGTTACATGATAAAGCCAGCGTGCTGAGGAAAGAGGAAAAGTAACCTACACCCTGGCCCCACACCTGGGCTGTTATAAATTTTACTGTTGCCCTCCTTGCTTTCTCTTACACCAACCAGGTGTCTCCAGATTTTACTGTTCCAGATTCACACCTCATAACAACCAGCAATAGAAAAGCTGATTATCACATTTTAAAAAAACTTATTTTTAAGAAAATTAGATTTTTTTAAAGTTAAATCAAACAATTTTGACTAAACTGTTCTTATCTCAGCATACAAATAGTCCTTATGAACTATTGGTTCAGATTCTTTTGTTAAAGAATACAGATCCAGTGAAGTAAGGGAAAAAAACATGTATCTCCGCAGCAAAGTTGGAGTGGATTCTAATTAGAAGGAGTACAGAAATTCAATTTTTTTTACTTCCATGATATAAAAATGCATATAGTGGGTACAGTCAGACTTTGGTACAGAAGCATTCCCTCCAAAAAAATGTTAAAGACAGAAGCACACAAAATCAGTGCATTTTCTAGTGGCCTATCCTTGTGTTAGCTAAGCACAAGGGACAACATAAGCCTCATATTCTAATTTGACATGAGCATATCTGAGTGGGCAGATTATACCAGGGGAATGAATGAATAACAGACATCCTCACCATCCTAAATGTGTACTTGTGCTATAGCTCTACTTGCAGTGAGCTTAAGTCAAATTTACAAATGTTCAGGACACATAAAAGAATGAATTAAAATGGAACCCAGAAAACAATAGCATTGCAGTAATCCTACGCAGCTATCTTCATTTTCTCTAGCTTTAGCTTCTATCAGAGCCTCCTTAGGTGCTCTGCTTTGCTCATTTTTGTTAAGAACTTGTTTCAGAGTTGGGATTCCAGAAAATGAGAAAGATTATTCTTACACAGGTCTCACAGCACTGCTGGCTGAAAGCTCTGACAGGAATGACTCTGTCCCTGAAGGTCCCAATTCCAATCAGGCAGAGCTCCAAGGCAGCAGGAAACCTAACAGAATGAGGGCACACCATAGTTACGCAAGAGGGCTTTGCTCCTGGAAAGGTAAAGCTGTGAGAGTGCCCAGATTGCTCTAGGACACAGACTGCATCAATAACATCACCTGCAGGGTCATATAAGAATATTGAAATGGAAGGGAAGTAATAGATGTGGATGTGGCTGGGGCTCTCTCTCCTACCTGGCATCTCTCTCTACTTCAGGAGACCCTTTTCAATGTAGGTTCTTGGAGGCAATTAGCAGCCATCAGTAAGGTGGCAATGAAGAGGTGAGGGGCCTGGGAAGAGACAATCAGATCCCACCTCTGGCAGATGCAGCTGCTGGAGCTACAGTGACATTCTAAGACTCTTTTGACACTTTGTCCCTAATCACCTGCCACCATGATCACCTTTTTGCTGCAATCCCTTCATCAGGCCACATCTTTTGCCCCAGTTAGAGCTTTGTTCTCCTTGTTCAGCTACTTCTCTTCCTTTTTCTTACAAATGATCCTCTTCCGGTGAGCAGCTACTTCAGCTGCTCCCTGGATCCTTCCTCTCCTTCCTCTCCTTCCTCGAAGATCCCCATCCCTCCTTATGAAGCCTTTGCATTTCACTCTGAAAGTCCAGCACCATCCTCTTCCCTAAGCTGATTCTCTTTAACGTTTAGCTGCACCAAGGCATAGCACTTTCTCCAGGTTCCTACAGTACCAAAAATCTGAGGTGGACAATGGCCCCATGAAATCCCACTGACCTCCTGGGTTTACAGCACGTCTGTCCTTGGTGCTGTTATGAGACATCTTTTTTAGTATTTTTAGAGTTGTGAAATATCAAACTGCTACCACCCACCACCACTGCCCAGCCTGCTGTTAATGTGCATTAGGAGAACACACATAAATAACGCTAACAAGACTCTGTGAGTGAATGTGGGGGAAAAAAAAGCTACTTAGTTTTGTGGAAAACATACTTCTGGCTATTTTATTAAACAAGCAAAAGCCTACTTTCTTCTTCAGACACTAAGCTGCCCATGCACTACAGAACACTTATACAGCAATTTCACACGCTATTTTTAAACGTTATAAATAGTTCTCTTAAAATACCAATTGATGCAACTACATGGCATGGCCTAGTAACAAAATGGAGAAAGATCAAGAGTAAAATGCCACATACATAATCACAGCCTCGTGTCATCTGAAATAATTTTAAACATAACTTTATGATGATGTTAAGAGAGGTACTGACAAGAGATGGAGGAAAGGGGATGTGTAGATCACAGATGGATGTTCACAGCTTCTCTGCCAGAAATGCTGGAACAGTGAAGTGGGAGGTAGCATATACACACATACAACTAGGCAGGAGAAAAACTGCAACACCACCGGGATGTACAGTGAACTGTGTTTAAGGTTTTGAAAGCATCAGCACAAATTTGCTGTCAAACTGTCTCCATGCAGCCTGTCAGGGTACAGAACCAGGGCCAGATACAAGATGGACAGTAGTCCTCAAGCTTTGGAACAAACATGACACATTCAGGCACCTTTTCATCCAGATGCACACCAGCCAGAAACCTTCTGGAGTCCACTGGTACTTGTTGGCAAGGCTTTTTCTTATCTACAAGTGGCCAATCCCCCATCCCCTAATGAAAGCAGTACCTCATAGCTACTTAGCCTGCTGTGCTGCCGCTCCAAGGTAGGCTTTTACTTTTAGTGACAGAAGTCTTAACACCTTCCTCAACTCTGCTTCTGGCATCTCACCCAGGTACTCATTAATTCACGTGATGTCTTTCCACTTATCATCTCTCATGTTGGCAATAGGGAATTCTAATGTGTCCCTCCATGCCTGGTACCTCTCTTAGCCCATTTGCCACCAAAGTCCACTGTGGCTGCACTCACGGTTCCATTTTGCTTCTTCCTGTATGACTTTTAACTTCTCTGTTAATTCTTGGCTAGAAGAGTTGCTTTCTCTGGTCACCTGCAGGCTGCTTTAGCGTCCAGAGGCCACTGGGAGTCTCACGTTCTCTCCAAGTGCCTTTTCATGATGAACACAAGTGTTTCCTCCTCTTCCTCCACACTCTGCCATTGTCATTCTCAAGTTCACTCTTAGGAACGTGAAGACTCTTCAAATCTGACTTGAGCAGGGTTGAAACCAGACTAAAGTTCCAGGGTTCTCAGTCTCTTACTTGCTAATTTTTAGTTTATGTAAAAAAACACTATCCCTTCAGGCTAGCCAAACCACTCTGTAGATGAACACAAGTACTGTGAGCTTTTCCTAGTTTTTTTAGCTAGGCCTGACCATGGCTCATTTTCTGTAGCTTGCAACACTTGTGAGTCAGTACATTTCAATTTCTGAAGTCATACCAGAGACTTGGACCCGGGTAAGTAATGTCTTTGGGGAACATTTGGCTTTTATGTAAATGTTCAGATTATAAACAAAGGTTTAGGAAGCATCATTTGTGCATGTAAGTGATGGCATTGCTTTCCAGTTACACTACACAGTGACTTTGTAATGAATGTTTAATTCTCCAGAGCACTGGAAAATGTTTTTCCTTGTTTTTCTGTAGCTATTTCAGCTGGGTTTTGATAGTTTTCTTTATCTGTCCTATTTACTAGTACTTCTGGTTTGCCCAGAGGCATCTATTGGAAACATTAAAAAGTTAGGACAAAGGATCCAACCACATATTAGTCTATGAATGAAATGTTTTCCTTGAGCTGGAACTGTTTTGAATTCAGTACAATTTCTAATCATCATCTGGCACAAGAAGCAGCAGTCAACACAATCTAATTGTGTGCTGAGAATTGTTTGCAAGAAAGTTACAAATACTAATAAAGATTAAGCTTAACCATAAAAATTATATGACATAAAAATAAATAATGGTCTCCTGCCTTTAAGGGCTAAGGCAATAATTTTGGTAAAAATAAACATAAATGCCATCAAGAATGTTCTGAAAATACTACTAACAAACACATAAACCAATCATGAAAAAAACAGACTAAACTAAGAACTCTCACAGAAGAGGAGCTAAATTCTCTGAGAGCATTTGCAGTGGATTTCAAACTCTTATAGTACCAGTTATTAATTTGAATCCTGTCCAAACCATGAGTGACTGAACCGAGAGAATTATCTATGGCAATCAATTAATACCAGTAAATTTCTCTGCTTGTGAACTGCCCATAAATCATTATTTACACTACATGAATCATTATTTAATCATTTAGAAATACATGTTTTATGAATTGTATCAGCCTATGGAATGCCTACAAATTATTTGCTGTTCATAACTTGTTGTCTGTGCTGTGAATTTCATCACAGTCACATATTACAAAGTACAGCAATATTTTCACAAGTTTTGCCATCCATCCTGTGTGATTTAAAATAAACTTCAATGTACCAGTCGAAAAAAAAAAAGAAGAAAATTTCGTGCTGAAAGCTGATTGCAGCTGCTGTCTGAATGCTATTCAATCCTATTCAATGCTATTCAAAGATGAGCACATGCCTTGATAGAGATAATTCATGTAAAAAGTGTGAGTCTTTCAAAGCATGGAAAGAAATCCTATGCCTACACTTGCACCAAGACAGTAAGGTAACTATTGTTCAGTGCCACATACCATATAACTGAAAGCCAGTAAAAATCTAGATATATTTACAGGGATTTTATTGGAGAAGTAGGTGCTAAAGATTGGAATTTGCACACTGTAGGCTTAAAAACAGAATAGTCATGAGCAACTCATCGTGAGACGTGAGACATGAGACACATCTTCTCAGAAAGTGTTGAAGAGGGATGATTACAGATCTCCAGATGAAAAAAACTGCCTGGGCTGCTGCCAATGAGTTCAGGGGAACCTGTGTATTTGAAAATAATTGGATTACTCCCTGCACTCCTCTTTTGCCAAAACACTACTCAAAACATCCACTTTATATCATCATAATATCTGTCCTTCATTGAATCTAAAATTTCCATAACTAACCAGTTGGACACCCAGCTTATGGAAGGAATTCCCTACTAGGAGAGAGGGCAGCTGCAAAGCCTGTGAACCATCTCAAAGACCATCCTGAACACTGAAGCAGTTTAATCTCTAAGTAAGTTTCATAGCCCTGTTCCTGGATTATTTTCTTTAATTTTGAATTTTTTTACTGATAACCCTAAAGTGTAAATATATATATATATATGTTAAAAAAAAATATATATATAGAGAAGTAGCTGGGACAGGACTCAACAAATATTCATGGAAAAATACCTTCATACAAATGTGTCCAAGGCATCCTCTTATCTTTGAACGTGCTGGTAAATCAGTTATGTGAAGGTGTGATCAGCAGAGGCCAAAGAGATAGCAGAGACCTTCTAAGACAATTTCAAGTTTCTATCTGAAAGGACTTCTGGCTGGATAGATTTTTTCATCAGTTGCCTGCTCACCACTGTCATGGTTTAACCCCATTTAGCAACCAATACCACCAGCTGCTCACTTGCTCCTCCAGTGGGATGGTGGAAAACATTAGAAGAGCAAGAGAAAACGTGTGGGCTGAGAGAGAGACAGTTTAACAGGTAAAGCAAAAGTTGTGCACAAGCAAAGCAAAACAAAGAATTCATTCATCACTTCCCATGGGCAGGCAGGTGTTCGGTTATTCCCAAGAGAGCAGGGCTCCATCACAACTAACAGGGACTTGGGAAAATGAATACCACCACTCCAAATGTCTCCCCTTCTTCTCCCCTAGACTTCATATGCTGAGCATGGTGTCAGACAGTGCGAGATATCCCACTGGTCACTTGTGGTCAGCTGTCCTATCTGTGTCCCCTCAGAACTCCTTGTGCACCCTCAGCCTACTCACTGGTGGAGTAAGGAGCAGAAAAGGTCTTGACATTGTGCAAGCCCTGCTCAGCAGTAGCAGGTCCCTGTTTTAATAACACTGTTTCCAGCATGAATCCAAAACACAGTCCCATACCAGCTACTGTGAGGAAAATTAACCCTTCCCCAGTCAAAACCAGCCCAGTCATTTAAGAAGTTGTCTCACTGAAATTAATAAAATATGTTCATATCAGCTAAGTCAGAATTTCACTCCAATAACTTAACAGCATATGTGAATATCCTTGTCTTGGTGCAGCTCCTAGAGTGTAGGTGATAGAAGATTTGTAAGAAAACAAAAGCAGCCTGAAATTTAAGGTTCTTTGGGTTTTGCTACAAATTCACAAATCAGTTTATTTTCCCAGAGAACGGGACAAGTGCGAAGCAAAAATAGACTCCTTTTCTGAGAATGCATGGTTTAACTATCAAAAATGTAGTGATGTAACAGCAAAAAAAAAAACTCAACCCAACCCTAATCTTAAAGTTCACATATCAAAATATGTAAATTTTACAAAGCATTGTGTTGGATGAAATCACAATTAAAATGTGACCCATCCTAGCAATTTCCAGAAATTATCGAAAGAATTCCAGTTGATATAACTGGATTCTACATTAGGCTCCCAGCAACTGTTGGGTAATAATTTTGACAAAGAGGCAGTTCCCTGTGTCACAATTGACATGCATTACCTGGGCAGTTTGTGAAAGCTGAGTACTTATTATTTGGATCACATTAATTCTATCAGAAAAGGCAGATATTTTCTTCAAAGTGCAAATGGCACCCCTGATGAGCATTCAGTTCTTAAAAAAAACCCCTCCAGAACTGAGCTTAAAAGGAAAAATGCAGAGTGATATACACACAGGTCCTTCAAATACACCTCAATACACCACTGTTCCTCATGCTATCACAAAATCCTTTTGATAGGCAATTATAAGGAATAGGTAATCTTAGTGACATGCTTAGGAGGGAAAATGTGACTTGGCTGCCTGGAACATAACAGAATGCCACAAATTAGATCTAGTCAAGTAGCACAAAAAGTCATTCATTAACATAGGCACAAAAAGAAAGTACCAAGTTAGCGCTATCATTATTCAAGGAGGTCAAAATTAGTCCTTCATGTACATTCAGTTCATCAGCAATTTATTTGCAGGAACTTCCATGAATCCTAAAAAACCTCAGAATTTTAGCACCAGTAATTATCTTGAAAAACTTTATGAAATGTGCATTTTTATTCAACACTCAGCCTTTCCTATTTTAATTCTTACAAGGAAGAAGTATTCTGTGCTACCAACTGAACAATCCCACACTGCCAGTGATGACCAAAGGCTAGTCAGGGACATAAAATAAAGAACTGATTCTTGCCCACTACTATTTATTTTTGCCTCAGTGGTCACTACTCATCATCTGTAATACAAGCAACTAACTCGCATATTAGAAATGAAAGGAAGCTTGTTTTACAAAAATTCGTAGTATTTGTGTGACTAGGAGATGAGAATTATCACACTGGATTAAACTATTGATTCATCTAAATGATAACCCAGTTCCACAAAGCATCTTAATGATTCTCAGTAACAGAGAAAAGCTTACTGCAGCTGAATTTCTGCAGCTCACTGGACAGCTTGTGTGCTGGTGGGCATTTTTCCACCTTGAAAATTTTCTGTTCTGCCTGAAACAAACCTGGAAGCTGTTGTGATCCATAGTAAGTCTTTTGTGTTTAAAGACATCTACTAAATAAAGGCAAAAGGATTTTGAAAATAGCAAATCAATGGATAAAGCACTATCATTTTTTTTTTAACAACAGGCAAACACCAACAGATTCAAATGTAAATAGATGAGATAAAAGTGTCTGCAATGAAAATACATCATTTGTGGTATATGGGTCTGCTGAAATGACTATGGCCTACTGGTCAGCAAGGAGTAACTCAGGAAGAGAGAAATTCCAGACAACAAGAATTGAGAACCATAGATTGACAGAAAAAAGACTGTTGAAATCAAACTGAATTTCAATTAAAAAAAGAAGAGAAGTATTAGAGTAGGAGACAAAGGGGGAAGTTATGCATTCATTAAATGTGGTGTGAGTCAATACTGTTAATTTGCTTACTAACTGGCTAAGAGGAAAGGCAGAATTGTCAGCCTATAATCTCCTTTTATAAAATGTGATAAGTTCATTTCACAAGGAGGGAGGGGAGACTTCTAAAGAGAAAATGGGTGGTCAATGAAATAGGAGTCAGTCCTACCAATATCCAGCCTGCAGTAAGCCTCCAGACCCAGGACAGGGAATATACTGAGCTGGATCATTGTACTTCAGAGCTTAGATTCCACCAAAGCCACCAAAGCCTTCCACACATGGATCATCTCCCCGGCACTGAGTGGGGCTGAGGGTGGATTAGATGAATCAAATAAATATTCGTGGTCTATAGGCAAGTAAGTAGAACAGAGGTGTTCTGGTTTTCCTGTGTTATCTTCACCTTTGTGAAAATGTGACTCCTCTAAGACTTTGAATATTTTTAGGGTAATAAGATCAGGAAGCTCACGAGACCAAAGAATCACGTCAGCCAAGACTGGTGCCAAAGACAATCTTGCAGCTGGCAAAGGGAAGGACAAGACGTGCCAGCTAGCAAGTGTACTCATTAACACTGTTCCTCAAATCTCTTCTTGAGCAGGTTATTTTCTGGCAAAGGCAAACCCTCATGGGTGTGGGATGCGACGAACATCAGGGCAGCCCCAGCACTGTGACTCTACCCAGTAGTATGACCATCCATGAGTCACAGACACCAAGGAGGTGAATCTGGGTCGTCTTTGTGAGGAAACTGGGGAGCCCCCGAAGCTCACTGGTGAACTGTGCAAGTGGCGTGCGCTTGTGGGAGAATAAGATATTCCTTCATCTTCTGAACATGAAAAAGTATTTGAAAAACCTGTGCAAGAGAACTACTGAGGGAAGGGGAGAAAAACCCAAAAAAGCAACAAATCACATCTAAAGTTTAGTAGTAGGTTTTCCAGTAGGAGGAAATTATTGGATTGGATATTAGCACGGGGCCCATTTCTTCCAGAATTTATTTGCTAGGATGCATATTGAGGCTTCATTATTCCACCTCAGTATTTTTTGAGCTGTGGGTGTTCTGCACGATTAACAAAGACAAATATCATATTTTACCAAGGTTTATTCCATTCTAGGCAATTGGATTTAGTCCATAACAGAGAAAATCAAATACAGGATTAGGAAATGCCATTTTTTCTCAAATACAAGCTTGTCAACCTACAGAATTTGTGTAAAAATATATTTAAATGGATATTTGTAAGATGTTTGAACACAGAATGGTATTTTTTCTTTTTTTATTGAATGTATTGCTTCTCAGAGCAAGTAGCTAATAGAGTTGGCAGAAGTGCACAAGCAGTCATTGAACTGTGTAATAAAGACACCTTGGTCACTACCACACCTTTATGAATGTTACTTTATTTTGCGTCTTTTAAGGGCACTCAGAATTGCACTTCTCAATAGCTGGACACTGACTCAGAATGTTCTTGAGAGGCAATGACAGGGACAGGGCCTCTCAGAGTGATGACTGGTGATTTTCATACAACTGGCATTGCCTGTGGTTGAAGTCAGATTTTCACTAAAACTGGAAATATATGCAGATTTAGAAAATAACATCATAAACATGTTCAGAACCTTGGTGTCCATAGTCTGCATATGGACAGATTATGAAATTTGTCTTACCAAGACATCACTGGACCCAAAAAGCATTTAAAATTTGTAAGCATCCAATTTATGTTAAATTGTATTGGTTGCCTAAGACTGTTTCCGGGCATACTCAGATCTGCTACAGTCTTTTGGCTGGAATCACTCACGGTCCTGACAAAGATACAAAAATTAAGATGTTCTTTTCTGCTAATATCTCCCAAGCTTCACAGAGCATTTCTTGGACTGGCATCTGATGAAAGGCAGATGTGACAGAGCCATTTTTATATCCTGCTGTGTGCCATGACCTAGCATTACAGAAGGATGTGCAATGCATCCATTGCTCCCCTTCTGTACAAACACATTACAAAACATTAGTTGGTATGAAAATCCTGACAGTACCTGCTATTGGGCAGAAATGCTTTTTTTACTTCTTGCTGAAATGGTTTACCTATGCAAAAAAAGTTTTTACAATTTATGGGGCTGAATATGGTTACTTGCCTTTAAAGAGGGAATCCTTTGTTATAGTCAGCTAGTAAAAGACAACCACTCTAATCAGAAGTCAGTTCTGTACATTGCTCCTGCAGTCATTCACCATTTTTTTCTGCACGGGGGCACAGTTTTTATGCCAGTCAGGGATGGGTCCTACCCTTTATCCAGAGTTTGTTAACACCTTGTGGAGCACAGACTCTGCGAAGACGACATGACAGCTAAGTTTAAATTTCATCAAGATCAAGAGGAAGAGAACCAAGTTTAACCCTCCAGATCCTCTTCAAGTTTGCTCACAAAAAGGCTGTGGAATAAAACGGATTGGAAAGAGGTGTGGGCAGCACCATCTGTTCCTGTTTTTTAAAATTAAAAAGAGAGATTCCCTGCTGTAGGCACCAAGAAAGGGATGTGAGGGTCTAGTTTACAGAGGGGATTTAATTTTGTCACTCTTAATGGAGAAGGGATCCCATTTGGCTCTGTACAATTCAAACCCCAGCCCTGTCTTATAATTTCCCATCAGTCCAGCCCAAGTGGGTCCCTGGCTGAGGGTGCTGAATTCAGCTTGGTAGCGCCTGTGTCCCACCATGAGCCACGTACCTGTGCTGACACGAAGGAAGAGCCCTGTGCTATGGGAAGACCTGCAGTGCCTCACACAGTTCTGCTTTGTTCAGCACTGGGCACTGCGATGCCCGGCACGGCCATGCCCTCTGCACCTTCTGGGATGCCACTCAAAACCTGTGCTTTTGGGAGCCACTGACTGCAGTCATTGCCACCGAGGAGCTGCTGAAGCACACAGGAGCCACTGAACAGCGCTGGGCTGCCATTACACACAGCCCCTGCTGGAGCTCCGCGCGGAGCCTGGCTGTCCCTCCCTCAGTCACGGCAGGAGGGAGCACTCGCCTTTCCTCATGGAAGTGACACTCAAACGACATGTCCATCCACTCCACTGGTCACAGGACCAAGCCTCGATCAGGTGGTTAGGACCAGTTGTGGTTCGTTTTTCAGACATTCCCCTGTTGATGTAAACATCTGCTGCCCGCAGTTTTGACAGCGGAAGAGCGTCTGTTACCCACCCAACCAAGTAAATTGTCAACACTTCAGCTGCCTGTGCCTATACGAGTTGCAAAATCATGGCAAGAGCTGCAGCAAATTTTTGAGTATCATATGCCAACTACTGCTCAGCTGTACTGTTCCCATGTTTCCCTCTGCCCACCTCAAGAGACTGAAGGGGCAAAGAGAACAGTCTGCCCTCCATGACAGCTGTGTTAACAATTGCTATTACACCCACAAGGACGAAAAATGAAAGTCTTCATAGAGAGCTGCTGCCTGCAACATAAACTAGTTACTCACTATTCACCAATCTTGTTAGTTAACAAATGCTCAGTGTTTCATTAGTTCCCTTGACAGCTGCTCCAGGGAAAAAATTTCCTTTGAGGCTGGCACAATGAAGCTGGCGTTTCTGCTCATTCTGCATATGCTACCAAAGGGCTTAAAAGCCCCCAAATTCCTGCCAGAATAAGTCTGAAATTCCCGGCTTTTGTCAGAAGAGAGTGAAATACTCCAAAAAGAGGGTCAGGAATGGTTAACCTCTATCTTTAGCACTCCTTAGGTATCAGCAGTAAGCGTGTTCTCCAGAAGTCAGAGCACATTTTACTGTATATCAAGGTATCATTGTAAATTTTATTTAAATTTCTGCTAATATAGGAAACAAGCACAGCTTCCAAGAGGGAGGAAAGGGAGCTTGACTTTCACACATGACATTATATTACATTTTTAAAAACAAGACAATCTGCTCCCTCTCCTGATATCTAACAAGCAGCACAAAATCACAGGCTAGTTCAAACTACTTGCATAATCTGATATTAACTCTTAGAGTTCCATGATTGAGGTGTAATGTTCTCTCTTACAAATCATCATTTTCCCTACAGTTTTGATTTTTAGCCTCTAGAACTCAAATAAATTGATCCATTATTTTCTTTTCACTATATTTCCCCCTTCAATAGCATTTTTTCTTTATCAGTAAAAAAAAGCATTTAACTCTAATAAAACCTTAAAAGCTTGGCATTTTTTACAATAACACTTCCTTTTATTTATCTGAAACAATATTTTATCTTCAGTCAAATGTCATTAGTAGAAATATAGCTACGATGCACATTTTTGGAGCTCAACTAATAATGACAAACTTCCTGCATGTATACCTTTAACTTGCTGGTATTCAGATCAGCAGCCCTGCAAAGTGTTGGTCTGAGAAGTAAACAAAATTATGAAGGCAGGCTTCGAAAATACATTTTTATATTAAAAAATATCCTCCCAGTATTCTAGGTTACCTCTTTCATGTTACAATCCCTTGTTTTAAAGAACCATCTTCTATATTCGACCTCTTTCAAGAAGTTATGTGTTTACTGAGAGTAAAGGAATTATACATATGTTGTATATTCTTACCTAAGGGTCTGATTTAAGTCCTTCTGGAGGCAGTATGAGACTTTCAGTTGACTTGATGGCAACTGTATTATTGGTAACCCAAAAGCCTCAGCCTTTAGTGACCACTGATGTCATTACCAGGGCTGAAGTTTCATGTATTTTTTTTTACTATATGAGACAATAAATGTTTCAACCAGTTGATGTTCTCTATATTAAGCTATGACTAAATGACCTAGCTTAAAAATTGTTTTTTCCCCACAGAATGAGGGTAGATGCCTGTGCTCATTTGCATGGCAGTCATGACATCAATTTGACGTAGCTAAATTTTTCTAAAGCCTGAATTGAAAACAAAACTGTTAGACAAGTTATTAGATAAAATCACAGTCACAGATTATGTGAACGAAAGATCATCAGCTTTATATTGCTTTTCCTCCATTCTTTTGCAAGAACATGATCAAATAGAAAACAGAAGGGTGGAGAAAGGACAAATACACCGGTCACAGAACATGACCTGGACATGTGCTAAAGACAGGATATTTGAAGGCTTCCAGAGAAAAAGTTTAAATCATGCAGGCTGTATGTAGAGTTAAATTTTAAAATTTTAGAGTACTCTTTCTGGAGATTCAGATGACATACCCCCTTTTTTCAAATTTATGATCAATAAAAATACAGGGAAAATTAACAACACTGCAGAGAGAAACTTCTTTCTTCTAATGCAGTAGATTATGCCTGAACACCAAAATGGAGCTGTGATTGCAACACATTGCAGCACTCTCATGTTAACTTTATTCTTACTATTAAAACACAGAGAAAGTAGGCAGTTAAGAACAGATTCCTTGAATTCTTGTACCAAAAGCTTAGATTTATGCCTCCAGTGTTAATGCTACCTGCATTAGTTAAAGTAAAGCAATTCTGTGTAGACAAAACCTGAGTCTCTGCAAAAGGGAAAATGAACAACACCAAGTTTGCATGGTTTTTTGATGATGGCAGCAGACACAGTGGAAAGGTGCAAGGAAAATGCTCAGAGTTAGTTCTGAGAAGATTTTCTGCTTATATTCATACCATAAGGGCCAGCCTGGACAGCAGCACTTGAAAATGTCACTGTCCAGCTGGTGGCATTCTCATTGGCGATGTGCTTCTAGCTTGTTTTTAGGTTATGATCAGACATATTCAGATGAGTAAAGCTGAATAAAGAGAAATCAAAGAGGATAAAGTAATTATAAAAATAAGGAAATTTAGGAAAACTAACACAGAGGTATACATGAAGTTTCACTAAAAACACAAAACCAGGAAAAGTACTACTACTAATAATAATCTGAAAGAAGAAACAAAGGGATGATCAAAATAGGTGAACCATACAGATATGGGGATTGGTGGACAGAGGCATAAGGAGGGTATAAAAAAATCCACAAACACAACTGAGTGCTTGAGAGGGTGTCAAGGAAATTCAGAAACCAATGTTCAGCAAGTGAAATTTGTTGTCTTGCTTCATGGAGAATTCTTTAGGGTTCCTATGCTGGTTGACTGTTATGTCACAAAGTATGTGTGGATGCCATTACAAAGTGGGGAGACTTGCTGGGGAACACTGATGAAGAGGGAGGGCACCTGCATGAATTGGAAAAGAGAGAAACTCCAAATGAAAACAATAGGAAAGAGTGGGGATCTGGAAATCTACTGCCAAGGAAAAAATCAAAGACTGGGAGTATTTTGTAAGAAGGCTAGTAGGGTGGCCTTGCAAGTGTGTGCAAATATGAAAATGAGAAAAAAAGGCACAGAGGAAGGGTAACACACTATTTTCCATGTTTGTTGGGTTTGGACAAGCAATACTGGACCTACATTTCTAGCGATTCAGTTTTAGATAAATAAGGACAATGGGAATATGGAGAGTTTGGTGTTTCCCTCAGAAGACTTCTAAAGAAGAGATGAGGCAAAAAATCCCAAAGGAATACTTCCTTCTGGGAAGTATTGCTACAGAGTCAAGGGGTGCCTGTAGAACAGAAATCCCAAGGTTTGCACTTTATACTGGTCACGCAATTCACATATGGAAGCTGTATGAAATCTGAAAATCAGGCGACTGCTGCTCTTAATTTGTCCTTGAACAACTGCAAAGCTTCTATACAAACTTCCAAAGACATTACATGCAGCAAAATCCTCTGTCAGCCACTTTGCTAAGGACTGGGTTAATAGCCAGAGGAAGCATTTTTGGCTCTGCAACACAACTTTTGTTTTTTCATGAGGAAATCAGTTCGTCCATCCATATCAGTGAAATGAGGATTGTGCCATTTACTTCATTCACAAAATAGATGGGAGAAGGTTATCAAATTTGTGCACATCCCTAACTAGTGTGAGATCAACAGAAATGGCAAAACATGCACACAAGGTGTCATTGTGCTGCACAGAAACGCACATGGCTGTTGTTGGAAGACTGATCTTGGACTGATTCAGACACAGCTATGGGAACAGTTTGCACATAAAAACCCTGAACTGTAGAACTTAGAATATTAATGCAACTCTGCATGTTGGTTTCCTGTGCTTAAGACTTTATTTTCATGAATATGTAAATTTCATTAAGAACTATTCAGACCCCAGTGTTTGGGGGGCGGGGAGGGGAGGAGAGAAGAGCATCACGTGTAAGGCTTCCAGCTGCCCTGCAGCGTGCACAGAGATGAGATGAGGTCACTGAGTATTTACACAAGGAGAAAAAAATGGAGGAAATACTGGATCAGCAGGTGATTAAAGGACACAAAGGAAATCAGGATAACAGCACTAGGACAATTGCACATGTGTCAATAGAAAATTGCACCTGCAGAGAAAAAGCCAAAACATTTATCCTGAATTAAACCCAACTGGAGTAAGGGTTACATTAAACAGTGAAATCTCTTCTTTTCAAGGAGATTTTAAAACAATAACTTCATGTGCAAATCACAAAAAGGTCCCCTCCCTCGTGTGGTCAAGCTATTACTGCAAAGCTGCTCTCCTCAGTTCAGGATTAAAATTCTTTTTATCTTTGCCTAGATATCATCTGCAGTATATTTAACAGAATCAGACATTGAAAGTGACTCACTAACAATTAGGCTTCTGCTTTTGAACAGAGAACTCTTTGAATGTGCATGCAGTAGGAATGCTTTGGGAATGCTCTTTCTTGCAAGATGAAATTTTTTAAAAGATATGTTTCTCTAAAAGAAAAGGCAAGAAAATCATTCAGTGGTAGGAAAAGATGTTGAAATTTCAACTGTACAGAGGCACAATAATGTTCTCTACAGAATTTCAAAAGTAGCACCACTGAAAAATTAGATTGGAACAGTGAATTGTATGCAACCTAATTATATTAACAATGTTACAAAAATCCAGAAGCTTAACAGCTGCTCCATATCTGAACTGTGGTAAACAGAGCCTCAGCAATCTCTGCCTGAGCCATTCAAACACCAGACAAAATTCAAAGCTGCTTCAGAGGTTTAGAGGCCAAAACCACTAAAAAACTACAGAATCCGGAGCCATTTAGCCTTTCTTCCCAACATGGTTAAATATACAGTAAAAAAGAAATGCTTATGCCCTTTCTCTGATTCTCCACTTGTCATGAACAAAACCATCTCGCCTTGCACCCAGAGCACTGTGCTGATGCCTGCCACAGACACTTAGGGCAAAGCAGGACTATGAGCAGCTGGCCTGGGACTTAAAGCAGCAGGAAGGAAGGGAAGAGCCGGCCTGACCCACCCTGACCAGGACAGCTTTTCTCCCCGAAGCCAGTGCTGCTATAAGGATTATCTGTGTGGTTACCTGACCATATTGGGAGAAACCATGGCACAGCTGTGCTCCTAAATATTTACCAAAAGTACTCAAAAGTTTATAATGCTGGGAGTAAAGACTTGCTCACAAAAAAGTTTCCAAATCTTCCATGGAAAAGGCATCTTCCTCTAGCCTTGTGGTAAACTCAGCTAAGCAGAAAATTACAAGGAGATTATGTGTTGCGCTATTTCAGCTCCCCAGCTTCCTAAGGAAAATTCCAATACCTGCCAGTATGTGTGAGTGAGAGCTTGAAATGTGGGAGAAGTGGAGACCAGAACTTTCTGTGCTGGTTTCAGGTGTGACTGAGCTTGCAAGGCAGTACCCTGCTAGACTCAGATCTTGGAGAGAAGGTTCCCCAGTTCTCTCAAGGGAGACTGGTTCCCTAATTAACCCAGCTTACTCACCCCTGGAATCTAGATGATGACAGAAACCCAGAAGTGATTACACAGGTCTCCTATACTGAATTATTACAACTGCTCTAGGAAGAATTATTTTTTGTTACTGAGGTTACAGATCAGATCCTACGCACTTTTTTAACATCAGGGGACAATATAAGGTCCATAACTAATAAAACAGGATTCAGACTCATTATATTCTCTTTCCTTTGGAACTTTATCTATACCCATAGTTTGACTGAGCATCTATGCACATTTTCAACAATATTTTGAACAAGCTTCTTTTTCTTTACTGATTTATATACAAAAAAATTCTCTCTTCTGCTTCTTTGCTCCTCTGGTTTTCCCATTTTCTATCAGTCTAACCTGTACCTTGTTCTTTGAGCTGAAAGCTCTTGGGAAAGAAAAGAGCTTGTCTTTCACAAATATATTTTGATGTCTAATAAACAGTTTTATTCGTTTTCTGTAGCTGTTGGTAAATACAGTGCCCAACAAAAAAATCATACTGTTCTTAATTTTACCACTGACAGATTTTTACAACTTGCAAAAGCAAGTTTAATTTTGATTAAATGGAGTGTGTTCAAGTATAGATAAGATGCAATCAGCTATGACTGGCTGACTGATTAGGTGAGAAAAAATAGGGAGAGGAGAGGTTGGCTCACTTTGAATCTTTTTCTTTTTATTAAGAATACTTTCAATACTGTATAAACACCTAACTTTTCCAAGAAATTAGAAATCAGAAAATAGAAAATAACCCCCTACTCAACATAAATCCAGCCCAGATTTCTAGTAAACACACCAGGTAGTTAAAAAATGTTTAAGTCTCAAGTTTATGTACAGAATAAATTTTGTTTGGAACTAAGTTTCCAACATCCTATCCACAAAAATTGTCAGTTCCAGCACCCCTTTGTGATGACAGCCTTCAGCTTACCTATAATTTATATAAATGAGAAACACCCATAATGCTTTTTTTCCAGGCATCATTCTTCCTTATCATGCATTACTTCCCCCCAGGAACAGGGAACCCAGGGAACAGGATGACAAAGACAATAGTTTGGACATCTAATGAAATAACTGTTGCTGCCCCTCTTATCTTCCTCCTACTGCTTTGGAAAAGCTACTCTCTCTTGAGCGTGGTCCATGGCAACCACCACCTCCCAAACAGAAACCAGAGGCTCCCAGTGCCTGCTCCTGCACCTGGCCAAGTCCTAAATAAATTGCTAAACCATAGCCCAACAGAGTTGAGCTATGGTTTAGCCCTCAGTGCCATCCAGCACAGCACTGAACTGCAGCCTGGAGCTCCTTCACACAGCAACCCCTGCACGCTACAGCTGGTGGAATGTGACTCCACGCCTCCTGCAATGGCATAACTGAGATTAAAATACACAGTTCCCAGCTGACTCTTGCATATGAGAAGAAACTGTCCCCCCTGACTGATGATTTTTGGACAACCATCCCCACTCAGGTCTCTGAGGGATATTATGGGATAGTTTCTATACCACACTCATAAGACTCTTGCAACTCTATAAGTAGAAACTGTGGCTTTTGCAAACTTATAAGAGACTCATTCTATGCAGAAAAAGCACAGAATTTACAAGACACTTCAGCAATAAGCACACATACTCAAGCCGGAAAGAGGCTCTCCTGTGTAAGGAAAAAATATGCCCACTACAAAGTTTTCCTATTAATAAATACCTATTTTAAACAATCAAAAGTCTGCTTCAGCTTAGACAAATATTTGTGGTGTTTCCAGACACAGTGGTAGTCTTATGTACTCACATTGTTCCAGAGACACTTCAGCGTCATTGTTTGGAAACATTTCTGAGCAGATTTGCAAAGTGGTGAATAGGATGAGTATATTATCCAAAACATCTTCATGGCTGAAAGGAAAATGCCAGTCTTTCCCCAATACTTACCCCAATACAAGTGATCCAAAGGTTTGCCTAGTCACTGCAGGAAAGTAATGTCTTTTGACTTCTGCATGCCCCTAGGAAATCTGCTGTGCTACAGACAAGAGGTGTTCTTTCTGGTGAGCATTTTTAGTGTCACATCACAGATACAGCCAGACAGTTGATAGTGCAGCACTTTGAAAGTACATTTTTCCAATCTCTTAAATATGCATTAATTGGTGATTATTAGTATAATTAATTAGATAATTAGAGTACATTACAGACTGTTATCATTTTAGATGATGGTTAGTAGCAACATTACATTGTTTTATTCTTCTTAATTACTCTTGTTACTGTTTCTCAACTGGATGGTGCCCTTAGACATTGCATTGAGTAAAGCAGAAAGAATAAACTGTGTTACTCCAGAAGCAGCCCTCAGAGGCACCACCACTCAGATAACCCTCACACTCTCCCTGCAAAAGACTGCTGGAAGCAGGGAGGCTGCCTGGGGCACCAGAAATGAAAGCAAATTGGTTTGGACTGGGGTAAACAAGGGAAAAGGATGTATTTATTCCTCCTTTAAGTCTCTCTGGATATTTGCTTGTAAGCACCTCTGTGATTCCCTCCCACTGAACAGGATTTGTTCATAGGTTACCTGTCTGTGCAGATTCAAGGAAGAAACTTGACTCCTCCATCTCTCCTGCAAAGCTGAGCTAGGCACCACACACACCAGCCCCAAATCAACTAGTTATTATTAGTAGTAAGTATTCCAGAGGGAATATTGTCAAGGAGAACTATATCATGAGTCATACTTGTAGAGAGCCTGGTATAACAGTGCAGCAGTGAGTCACACCTGCTGGGATCTCTCCTGGTAAGGAACAGAACAGCAGCATCAGACGCAGGAGTGCAGCTACAGGCACAGACTGCCTCCTGTTCCAGTGCCTGAAGTTGGGGCTACGTTACTTTAAGATAAGTTTTCTTTACAGAGTTTACGGATAACATCTGAAATAAAATTTCCATTTCACAGCTGAAACAAATTTCTAGGTGGTTTCCTGAATCTCTTAAAGGAATTACATACATAACTCTGAAATATCCACAGGTCCAGAACAGAAAAGCAAAGGCATTCCAAAATTAGACTTGCTTCTATCCCATAGCATCAGTAAAAGTGAATAGCACACAAATCAATTTGCAGCTTCATTGTTCTAGGATTCCATATATTTCTCTACATGGTAAAAAACTTAACACAAACCTGACTTTTTTCTTCTTTTAAAAATTTTTTTGGCTGTATGTGAGTTTAATAGGTAATGTAAAATGGGCAGACAGGTGACCTTGAGTCAAGTTCCTCTGAGAGAATAGTTGTATATAGGACAAAAAATTTTTCTCTATCTATGAGAAGGTACAAATAATTACTTGAAAATGAGGCATTTGGAGCCACTGTGAATGGAACCAGCTGTGATTGATCCAGGAGGATCCAGCAAACCCAGTGTCTTATTAGCAATGACAAGAACTCACAGAAATATAAAAAAAACTTATCATCACTAAAAGCAAATGACCTGTGGAAGCAGAAAGATTAATCAATAAGTCTGATTCCCAAATAAAAGTCAGTGGTCTTTATGTGGGCTCTTTCTCATCTTTTCTGCCCACTTGAGTTCCTGATAAATTAAAATTGTGACCACAAAAAATACGTCTCATACCTGCAGTGTCCAGAAGTGTCCCCGAGCTCTCCTGAATTTAGCTGCTCTTTCAATGTCCCTGAAGAAAAAAAAATTTGGACAGCATTTTCAGAACAGCAAGATTTCCTGCTTGATCTTCTCCGTCAGTGCTGTGGGGTCAGATAAGGCTCCAAGATCTGGACCAAAAACAACAACTGGGCTAACAGCAGCCAAGGACTCTGTTTCAGAGCACTTAGTGAGATTTCCTGACTTTTAACCAAGAGCATCTTAGTCAACGGAGTTGGAGAAACTCAGTATTTTCTATCTGGTTCCCAGTTCTCCCTGACAGATTTTACTTGTGTTTGCAATACTGATGATGCATCACACACTTGTACCATGACACCCCAGTGGTGGTCACTTAAATCACTGTTAGATCCCACAGAGGATTATTTCTCTCTGAGTGGGGCACTGACATTTCCTTGTTAAAGACTCTCACCCTTAGGGGAGTTTCTATCACCAGAGCTATTAACAGTGATTTGGATCTAAATACTGTGCTGTATTACCTGCACCCAGATGGCATAAAAATGGAAATTTCTATAAGATTCAGACTTGACCTTTGGATGAAAACCATTCTTTCTCTGGTTACTGCCTGAGGTACTCTGAGGTGTTTCTCTTCAAGCATAAAAGCAAAATGGTGACTTATGATTAACATGAGAGAAAAATAGCTTGCCCACGACTTTGTGAGAGGGGAAGTCAATTTCTATGCCATTATTCTAATAAATCACGACGTTACTACCTACTCATCCTTTCAGGGGTAAGACATAGCTGGGTGTTACTCCTGCACTCCTGTTTCATCCTCCTCTCCCTAACTTTTTATTTTACATATAAATATATATATATGTCTGTGTGCATATATATGTGATTAATGGATATTTCATATGACATGTTCTATACATCCTACAGTTCTGAAATGCATATGCTGTAGCAAAGATAATCCCTTTTCAGTAAAATATTTTATCTTTGATTTAGAGGTAAAGCTTCTGTTCCATATTTAGAACATTTGCTAGGGAGATAAAACTCATCCTTCTTTGAAACGAGAGCACAGAGCATACATGTCACTTCATTACTACTTCAATACTCTTTTTTGAGGGCAAACCAGCAGCAGAGGTACTACAGCAGTTTTCTGCACAGGGTGGAACTGGCAAGGACCTCATGTGAGTGCAGGTATGCCTTTCTTGTAACCCTGAGTCTTGCTGTCTCAGGCCGTGCTTTAATTTCTCTGGTGGACTGAGTTGCAAGTGAATTTGGCTTGAAGGAATGACTAAGAGAATGTAAATATGAATAAGGGTGCATTCTTTTGGTAAGTGGAGCCATCTGTTGCCACATCTAGAAAAATACTGTCTGTATGGAAGTTACTGTTGATGATGTTACAAAACAGTCTCATCCACGTCTTCGGTGACATGCAGTGTTACAAGTTTAATACATCCTGGATTAAATATGGAGCGGGGGATAAGATTTTTTTGAGGGAAGAGGTGCATCCTCACATGTTGCTGCATATCAGGAGCTTCTTCCCACAGAAGTTTCTACAAGTGTTTTCATAGGCTCCAGCAGCTGTACTTCAGTCCAGATCAGGGTAGAAAATTTTATTCTGTTACACAGAAAACTTCTATCAAGTGTATTCAATAAGAATTTGCCTTGCAAGAAGCCAACGAGGCCAGTCTTATGCTGATGTTGCCACTGCTGCAGCTCTGTCAAAGTTATGCATATGCCATTACTAACATCTGCAGGCACTCTCTGAGACTCAGTATTGCACCACTGTACAAGAGGAGTCAAAAAATATCTGAAGCTATTGCTGAAGGTAAATTTTCTAATAATTTCAGTGCATTTTTGGGGGGGGGGTAAGATGACCATTTGTTTTTTGCAATTTATCCATATCAAAATAATAAAGAATCTGCCAAAAATCTGAAGGCCTGCTCTTATAGTAAAATATTTAATTTTGGCTAGTTGGATAAAATGTGCATGATTTAATATTTTACTGGTCATAGACCCGGAGTCAAAGATCATCTCACTAAAGAAAAATAACAAAATTTTATTACTGCAAATTCCTTGCACAACTAACAGTATACAAAGTCCTAATAACAAGGACTGTATGATTGAATTATTTTTATTTTTCTTTTCGGCCATTACAAGTCTCCATTTACTAAAGGAAATTCAAATGTCTAAAAGTATGGCCTTTTATATCTGAACTAATTACACAGTTCATGCTTGACGTTTTCTATCCATTTTATTCATTTAGGTTCAAGCCAATTAGAACTCAGTTAATTTTCCTGAACATCGTCTTCTATTTGATATCACCAGGACCATATAACTGTGATTATCTAGTGGTAAAAACAAATTTTTGATTAATCATTGCAGACAAGAGAAACAAATTCAAATGTAAGTTGTTTTCTGACATCCTTTCATTATATAGAAGAGAATCATGTGAAGTCAATTAAATGTATTTAGGCCATTTATATAGTTAATGTGATTTTCAAAGATCATTCGGTGTATGTGATAATATATAATCAATACAGCCTGCAAGAGCCAGTTGAAGCTCTGTACAACACAGTCGAGGAGGTCACAGGGATAGGCAAGTGCTCGTTTGACTTGGTTTAGCTTTTAATGATGTGCATCAGTACATCAGCACACTTATCTTGAAGCCAGCTTCACCAGAAAATGTTGTTTTCAGAGCACTGAAAATAACATCAATGCCTTCTGTTGGATTCAGCAGTAACTGTGTTTAAGTAAAACTTAGTTTAATTAGAAAGTTGTGTAAGAATTCGAAATAGGGCACATCCTTCCTAGGAAGAATGCATAATATCAATACACCACTTTTCAAAAACCTGAATGCAACAGAATTTGAAAAAAAATGGAAATAATTTCTTGTCTCCTCTTTTAGAAATAGGGGATGATGGTATTAAGAGGGCTTATGTGAACTCTTTGAATCTTGTATGAAGAGTTAATAAAAATCTGAAATTTACCATCAAGCTTGAGACTATGTTATCTACTAAGTGATTCTTGCAAGAGCTAGTCAATTCTTCCCATTAGGGCTACAGTTTTACAAAGGGTTACTTATCTGACCTATTTAAGCACATCAGTCTTGTTCCTTTCCTCTTCTTTATTTTCATGGCACCATTTTAGAGCTTCACACTCCCTCATTGCTCAAAAATCAAGTGCCTTTTGTGAAGCCAAATTTTTGGTGGAACAGAAATTTGTCAGAAATTAAGGACCTGCCAGGTTACAAATCTGGACAACACATTCTGCTGGACCATATTAAATAAAGACATTTGCCAAAAAGGTGGAGGAGACTAATGTAGTGTCAAGCTCATTAATTTTGGACTATCACTGAAGATGGATATTTTCATGTTCAACTTTGTATTAGCAGCATCCATTATTCAATAAATTATTAAATTAATAGACAGATGGTAACAATGGGCATATGTCCTCATTTAATTAATTAATGAGAAGGAACTGAACTTATGGTCATCTTATGTCTATAGCTTTAATAATTTATAGAATAATAATTTATCGATTCCCCACTATTTCTACAGGAGATAGAATTCTATTTCAATAACCATCCATTCTTGTCGGAAGCTGTTATTACCAGGCTCTCTGGTGGCTGTACATGAACTAATTGCAAGATGGACTAATCCTTCTGCAGCTTTATTCTAAATGCTGGGACTGGAAGGCATTTAAAAAAAAAAAAATCTCCCCAAAAACCCCTCAGTACTGAAATAGCCTTACAGCAGGACAGTCACCAAATCGACCTCTAAAGAAATGAATGGATAAAGGGAGTAAACGGTGTTATGTTTCATTAGTTTGAAGAGAACCCATTTGGCTCTTGTTGATTAATCGAGCTTTTCTAATTGAATAAAGTGCAGATTTTTAAAAAAATATATTTTTGATAGGCATTATCACAAGTGGAATAAAAGCTCTTTTCTAATTAAAAATATTCTTTTTATATTTGATCCTTTGACTTACATTGCCATATATTTTGATATGGCATCAAATACGCAAAATGGGAAATACAGCAATTATTAATGTATAATAACCATTTTCCTACTGCTGAATTTTATTGTTCAAGTTATGATAGGTTCTCTGAAAACAAATGACACCTCTCCCGTCTTTGACTTTAGAGAATAATCTGAAAAGCTAGGTAACATTTACAATGTTTTTGATTTAATTATACATTTTGCCTGAACTATTTTGGGCTGTGTAAAGTGATAAGATTTTGCTGGTTGCCAGTTTCAGGCTACTTGTATGAATCCGTAGGGACAAAGCAGGCTGAAGGACTGAATGAAAAAGTTGGTTTTCTGTCCACATATACACTCCCTCCAGAAATAATATCACAGCAGCACTCTGAAGGGAAGTTCAGAAAAAGGATCCCAACTAATATTGAAACTTTCAAAAAAGAAAAAATTGTTCCTCCCAAGAAAGGAGGAAGGATGGATTAGTGCCCTATTATATTTGGGGGTGGTTTAGGCTTATCAACAGAAGAGAAGCATGGCATGGCCAAGGGATATTTCATGGGATCTTGTAGTTTAGACTGAGCCTTGTTATTATTCACCTTAAGATGGTTAATTACGACTTTGGTGGATTTTATAACAAATTTAAGTCCTGGCTTAAGTAACTTGAAGTATGTTCTTTTAATAGGAAGACTTAGGTGTTAAGCAATGTTAAGGCCAGTCAGAAAGCAGACAAGGATAGCAGAGAAGCCTTATTATATTCCTCTTCACTGCAACTAATTTCTGAACAACAAATGCTGCTCAGCTGCAGTAACTACAGGAAACTCCACAAAAAAAGCAGCTAAAGCTTAACAGTAGAACAGAAACTCTCCAGAAGCATGAAAGGCAAGTGAAAAAGACTTAAATGCTGCTTCTCTCCTTGTCTTCAAGCAGTGGGTAAAAACAGAAAAGAAAAAGGAGTGGTGTTATTCCTGATAATAGCTGACTCTGAAGCTCTTGAAGATTTTGGTAGTTTTCAGTTAACTTGCAGAAGAAGCTGTATTGAAACTGTATTACAGAAATTTGAACTGCATTCCATGTAAAAGGAGAGGTGAAAGACAGTTTCTAAATGAAAAATACCGAAAGTACATAAGCCTGTCTTGCAATTTTACAGGTTTTAACAGAGTTCTTTGTAAGAAACTCAACCATTGTTAGGATGGATATAAGATAAAACCCCAGTGCTGGAAGACCCAGAGTCATGTTTTGGCACTCCAAGTGAAATCAGGTTTGTAATGGTAGTAACTTAAACTGAACTGAAATTTTTGTAAGTCCATGAATGGCGATCAGCGACAAAAAGCAGGAGCCAAAGCAATACTACACACTTAGGATAGAAAAACAAATAAACCCCCTC